>JBBIGC010142313.1:0-20281 GCA_037576955.1 Lepidarchus adonis | reverse complement strand
CACACACACATACACACACACACACATACACAGACACACACACACAGACACACACACACACACAGACACACACACACACACACACACACACACACACAGAAGGAATGAGGTCCAGTAGGGTGTAGGAGGGTAAATAAAGCAGTATACACAGGGAGATGAGGGTGTTTACTTTGTATCTAAACCGTGGCACTGGAGTCCAGGAAATGACGATGGATGTGTCTGTGACGTCCGTGGAGAACTGGGGGGTGCTGCCCATCAGAGCTGAGGAAGGAAAAGAGGAAAAGCTTTAGAGCAGAGTTGCCCGGGCACCACGTACCCTCTCCATGTGTTATCAGTGCCAGCGACTCACAGGTGGTGAAGGTGCCCCTCACGCCCTCACTGAGGGAGCTGCCCTGCTCCGAGTGCAGCACCACCACGTAGTCGGTGTCCGGCTGCAGGCCGCTGACCGTGTACTGGGACTCGCGGGCCGGGATCCTCAGCCGCTGGGGGGCCGAGCCCTCGCTGGTGATGAAGAGGCTGTAGCCCGTGACCCGGGCCCGGGGGGGCGACCACACGGCCAGGACGCTGTCCTCCGTGATGTCGGTGAAGCGCAGGTCAGTCGGGCTGTCTGGTTCTGAGGAAGCACAGGGGTCAGCTGATATTTCAGGCTGATGTTTGACCAGAAGAGCAGAATGTACAGATGTGTTAAAATGTTTACATTGTTCTGACCATATACACGTTTCTGTTTCATATATATACATGAAAAACGAACCTCGGCCTCGGCCTCGGCCTACACATCCAGATTCAGGAAAACTGCTATATGTCTGGTGTTAAAATGTATTGTACTGTAATGTAATGTGTTGTACTGTATTGTATTTTATTGTAATGTAATTAATTGTAATGTAATGTATTGTACTGTATTGTAATGTAATGTAATTAATTGTAATGCAATGTATTGTACTGTATTGTAATGTAATTAATTGTAATGTAATGTGTTGTACTGTATTGTAATGTAATGTAATTAATTGTAATGCAATGTATTGTACTGTATTGTATTGTAATGTAATTAATTGTAATGTAATGTGTTGTATTGTATTGTATTGTATTGTAATGTAATTAATTAAATATCTCGTTTGCCTTTATGAGTGACCTGCTCTAAAATGAGTGTGTGTGTTATTCAGTCCATGTTGGTGTGTATGTGTGTGTGTGTCATGGTGAGTAAGTGTTTGTCCACTCACTGGTCATCTTCTCCCCGACCAGCGGCTGGCTCTCCACTCCTCCGTGGACGGCGTAGATGTGGAAGCGGTACAGCGTTCCCGGCTGCAGCCGCGTGATCTCCGCGTAGGCGTTGTGGGTGATGGGCAGCTGCAGCGCCTTCTGGGGTCGGTCATCGTGGGTCACGGGTTCGAAAGTCACTCTGTAGCCAGAAACTTCGCTCGGGGGACCGGTCCAGGTGATGGTGATCTTAGTGTCGGTCACCTCGTAGAACTGCAGCTCGGACGGGGCGGGGATCTCCTCTGCAGATGGAGAACGGCTTCAGTTACAGAGTCATATTTATTTTATATATATTTATATATTTTATATCATTCACAGTAAACGGCTCATATCATGAAAAAATAAAAAAAAAGTTTCAAAAGCTCCCCATATATGAAAACTGACCAGCCTGTTTTGGATTGTTTTGACTTTTACATACACAGAAGTTCCTCAACTTACGTAGGAGAACTGAACCTACAAATGCAACATAGTGTGATTATTGAATCTAAAACTATTGAATTAATAACGCCGTCTTCCTCGTACTGTATATCGCCATAGAGCCTCATGACGCCACATGTATTCATCCGCTTCACTCGCAAAATAATTCCCACGCAAACTTTGTTTTTATGTCACATGTACGTCAGAATGACAATCAGCCTACAGCAGTTTAGCCCCGCCCACAAACATTTACACTAAATAGGTGTTTCAGTCTTGTATTCGCAGTCATACTCAATATGGGTCAACCAATCAGAACACAGCTAATTTACATATATACAATGCAAAGGTCTTAGGCCCAACACATATGGTTTAAAGCCACGTATCTCAGCACTGAGAGTGTTTCTGCAGCGAGAACATTGGGATCAAAGAGTCTGATCTGTGTAAAGATTTGTAAAAGTCATTGAGATGTTGTGAGCTGGTTAGCAGAACCCATGTTTGGTTCCAGATCTTCTCTCCAGGCCTCCAGCCATTGCATGGGTGTGAAACTCCAGCAGAACCTGGTTTAATGGAAGGTATGTATATATACTGTATATCTGTCTTAAAGCCACAATAACAACATTTGACTGGAATAAAATGAAGTTTTTTTCATTATTTAAATTTAGACATTTTTGAAGCCCACGTAAAAGGGTGAAATTCCTCAGGTATGTTTGGATGTTTTTAAATAATGGAAACTTTTGATTATGTGACATACAGCTAACACCCAGGATTCCGGCCCCGTTATTGCTTTATGGGGTAATGAGGTAATGAGGTGTTTCAGATTCGTTTCTGCTGTGTTTGTGCAACAGAAGGAGAAAGTGAGAGAAAAGCAGGAAGAAGTGTGAGAGGGGGGTGGGGGTTCCAGTTGGCCACATTTGAAGAAAAAGCAAACTTCCAGTGAGTCCCTATAAGGCGTTGCTGGCGCAAGACACCCTCTAAATCACAGGGCTGTCTGGAGGAGGTGGAGAACTGGCGCACACCTCCACATGTGAGGGAGGAACACACTCTGAGAAAAACACCCTGAGCAGGAAAAGTGAACACGCAGCACTTAACACTCTCAACACTCGAGTTAATGCAGATTTAAATATCAAAACTGCATTTACAGTTGTTTATGATACAATATCAGGCATCTGTAAGAATAAACAAAATTTGATTATTCAGAATATTATTTACTTATTTATGCATGTTGGCTTTTTATTTTTTTCTAAATTTTAAATTTGGATATTAACTTTATTCTGTATGTTAATTTTATTTATTTTCTTTATGTATCATTCGGAAAGTAATTACTTTAATTAATTATTTTTTAAGAATAATTTAGTAGTCATTAAATGAAAAGCTAATTTGTTTTGTGACTATTTTCCTATATTTTATTATATTTTTATATTATATTTTATATTTTATATATTTTTTTTCCTCGTTTGACTCGCACCAGAAGATGGTAGCAATGGACCTAAATTCCAACCTCCATTAAACAACAGAAGAAGAAGAAGAAGTAGAAGAAGAAGTAGAAGAAGAAGAAGAAGAAGAAGAGGAAGAAGTAGTAGAAGAGGAAGAAGAAGAAGAGGAAGAAGTAGTAGAAGAGGAAGAAGAAGAAGAGGAAGAAGAAGCTCGGAAGCACTGCATCACTAAAGAACACGACTACACTAAAACGATCTCTCTCTATATAGTGAATTGAATTTTTGATTAAAATATATATACCTATATACATTAACACCCATATATTAAATAAATAAAAATACATGTATTATTCTGAATATTAATGTTATATACTTTTCAGAGCTTTCATTATTATAAAAGAAGCACAAATTAATTTGCCTTTTAATTTTATTATAACTTAATTTTTATTTTAATTGTTTATTTTAAAAATATGGATGCATAGAGTTATATTTTAAACTCATTCTTCATACTCATAAGTATCTCAGCTTTATTCTGCATATTAGCTTTATTAGGCATATTTTGTTTGATAATTATAGATAATTTTGATGGTTTTCCCAGAAGCAGCGGAGATTCAGTAAAAGGTCTAGCAGCAGTTTGTCTTCTGTGGTCTGACGTCTTACCGGGCTGAGGTTCTCCAGCTGTGTTCACCTGCAGCACCACCGGCTCACTCTCCAGGTTCTCCTCCACGGCGTAGATGCTGACGTTGTACCGGGAGCCAGGACGGAGGTCGGCCAGGGTCACTGTGGTCACCGTCTCGGGCAGAATGAGCTCAGTGCTGCTGCCTTCCACAGAGGGTGTGTACACCACACGGTAGCCTGGACACACACACAGCTGCGTTTACTGTGACCGAACATCTGACCTAGACCTTCACCCGCGTGAGCAGAGTTTTACCTGTGATGGGAGCCTGAGGTTTGGTCCACGAGATCACGATGGACTTCTCATCAACACCCGTCACCCTGTGGTCAGTAGGAGCATCAGGGGCTGTGAACAGAGGAAACACAGCTGTTCTTCCTGCACTTCACGCTTTATGTGCAGGTGCCACAGGTTTTCCAGCTGCTAGATCTGGAAACTGAGACCATAAAATGACTGGACCCCTACTCACCGGTGGTCTGCGTGGTGGTCAGGATGAGGTTGGTGCCTCCCTCCGGCTGGACTTCATACACCTGAACGTTGTACCTGCGCCCAGGCAGGAGGTTGTCGATGTTCACCGATGTGGTCGAGCGTGGGAGGTCTAAAGAACACGGAACCTGCTGTTACTTCACGGCTCATATACGTACGCGCGAGTGAGCGACGGGTTCTGATGTGCTCACCGATTACAGTGGGTGTGGCTCCTTCCTCGGACAGCTCGTACTCCACCCGGAAACCAGAAATGGTCTCGGATGCAGAGACCCAGGAGATCACAAAGCTGCTGGAGGTGATTTCCGTGACCGACTCGGAGGTGTCCACCACCGGGGCAGGCTGAGTGGTCACACCCTCAGTGGGTATCACTGGAGGAGGGAGAGGAAGAGAAGAGTGATTCCTTATCATTCAAATGTCCTGTAGAGAACTGAGAACCTAAGAGATGCTTCCTTAAAGCTACGTTGAAAATCGCAAGGAGAGGAGAGGAGATGAGAGGAAAGAACAGAAGAGAACAGAAGAGAGGAGAGGAGAAGACAGGAGAGGAGAGGAGAGGAGAGAAAATGAGAGGAGAGAAGTGAAGGGAAGAGAAGAGAAGAGAAGAGAAGAGAAAAGAAGAGAGGAGAGGAGAAGAGAGGAGAGAAGAGAAAATGAGCGGAGAGGAAAGGAGAGAAGAGAAGAGAAAAGAAGAGAGGAGAGGAGAGGAAAAGAGAGAAGAAGAGAGGAGAGAAGAGAAGAGAAAAGAGGAGAGGAGAAGAGAGGAGAGGAGAGGAGAGGAGAGAAAAGGAGCGGAGAGGAAAGGAGAGAAGAGAAGAGAAAAGAAGAGAGGAGAGGAGAGGAGAAGAGAGAAGAGGAGAGGAGAGGAGAGAAAAGGAGCGGAGAGGAAAGGAGAGAAGAAGAGAGGAGAGGAGAGGACAGAAAAGGAGAGGAGAGGAAAGGAGAGAAATCACTCACAGGAGCCATGGGAAGTGGTGAAGTCGAATCTGGTGACCTCTCTGCGGCCGGAGCGAAGGATGCTAACAAGCTGGCCCTCGTAGGTCAGACCCGGCTTCAGCCCCGAGATGGTGTAGAAGTTGATGTGTCCAGGAATGACGGCCTGTTTCCATGGGGTACGGGTGTTTTTCTAGGCCGGGGAGACAGGACAGCAGGGAATTAGAGTCAAAACCAACAGAGTCTGTTCCAAAACTGTCAGATCCCAAATCCCCTCCTGGTTTGAAGAGGATATTGCACTTTTCCAGCGTCTGAGTGAGGGATTATCTGACACAGTTACAGTGAGTTCATAGCTCTGCTGCATGTCCTATACTGCCCAACACCACCATAGAGCATGGATTTCCTACACATCTTTACAAACCGTACTTATTAAAATCAGACTGTTAACATAAATAAACAAAAAGCAATATTCATCATTACAGTGAATTTTCCACAAACATGCTCCTGTCTCTGAAGCTGGTGTGAAGTTCAAGGACACGAGCTTGTTTGAACATGGTGAACCTTCATTCTGTCCTGTACTTGTACCTTTACACAAACATCAGCTAAATGTTTGCTGTTCCATTCAAGCAATGCTTGTTCTTAGCACTAAGTTTCCAAGAACATTATGCATATATGAACATATATGTTTATAATTATTAAAATTAAAACACTATGCTCAAATAATTATATTTATAAATATCAGAAGCTTGCCTCACACCCAGTAACATGAATGAATGTATAACTGTCATCTAGTCATTGCACACCTGCAAACTGTAAAAACAAAAAGACAAAACAGCATTGGACAACAAGTAGAACCCTGGGGAACACCACAATAAGAAAATGCATAAAACGCACATACCACTCTCCACTTGAGGATGTACTCTGTGATATGGGCGGTTGATGGGGGGTTCCACTGGATGGGGTGGGAGTTGGGTTGGTTTCCGGTCTCAGTGATGATCACGCGGACGGGAACTGATAATTGAAGTTATGAAAACATGATTAGCATAAACATTTACATTTAATTTATTTTGCAGCTGGATTTGTAGTGTGCATCACTTCTGTCCGGGCTGATGGCTCAGTTTCAGGGCTCATTTAAATAATAATTGGACTTTCAATCCAGTTTATTGGATAACACATAACTGACTCCTTCTTTTTCTCATGAGCCATACATTTCTAGATTTTTTTCCAGTCTTAGGAATCCGAATATAGACTTAAAGTTGACAATTGTATGTCTTTCAAAGCTCAGGCATAGGCACAGCTGCCAGCCATTTCTAAAAATAGTGGCGGCCTACTAAACCTCTGGCTAACATCTAACACGTTCCAGAGCAAAGAAGTCGTAAATTATTTTAGTTTCACGCAAACATGAGTTCACCTAGAAGCAGATGTTCACAGTGTCCTCGTCCTTTAGAAAGTCAGTAAACGTTCACAGATGGCTACATCATGGACCCGTACAGGTGATGCCAGTTTATTAACCCTCTTGATATATTGCCTCAATAAGAACGGTTCATATCCCGGCCCGTTTTGCATTCCCTGGGACTGACAGAGGTCCTTCACAGCCGCCTGGTAACTGATTATTTTAGCTACTGAGTAATCTACAGATTATTTTATTGATGCAATGGTAAGAAACAAACAAAAATGAACCTTAGCCTGAGAAGTCTAACCATTAAAAGGTACAAAAAAATTAACTATCTGGCCTACAAGTTCTATAGAAATTCTCAGTTCTGATAGTTGACTGACCCACTCCTCCAGAAGCTGTTGACAAATGTCTTATGTTAGTGCTACAGTCCAAACAACTGGTGCCCAACGTGTCTTTTGTAACAGCAACAACAAAAACACCATAAAACTACATCAGCGACGCTTGGACAAGCTCACTTCAAAGAGTCCAACCCCCGACGGAGGACAAGAAGAACAGAGGGGGCTCTCCGGGGCTGGGGGAGAACAAACACTGAGTAATGATTAGAGGGAAGCAGAAGAACAGGACACTGATTGATTCTGTCGACACAGCAGAGCCAGCATTAACTATGGTCCAAACTCCAAAATGATTCTGTAACTTTCCAGGTCACCAACAGCATTGCCCCACATCGGAATTCAGGAAATATGGTGTTTAAGATGTTAAAAAGAAATACAGTGTTAGGAAAAAGTTTACAAATTGGAATTTCATGGTTTTCTGCATTAATTTGTCATAAAATGTGATCAGATCTTCATGTAAGGGTATTAACAAATATAACGTGCCAATAATAATAAAAAGGACAAAAAAAGTATACAAACCCCTGGAATTAATCACTGCTTGACCACACCTTGGCAACAATAACTTAAACCACACACTTCCTGTAGCTGTAGATCAGACCTGCACATTGTTCAGGAGGAATCTTAGCCCATTCCTCATGGCAGAACTGTCATATTATCTGGACGTCTAGTCATTCTGTAGCTTCTCTACTGAGATCTGACTCCAAAGCTTTGTTTTCTAAAGCTGTTCTGTTGTGGACTTGCTCTGGTGTTTTGGGTCATTGTCCTGTTACATCACCCAATTTCTACAGAGTTTCAGCTGAGGTTCAGACGTTCTCACACTATCCTAAAGAATTATTTGATGCACTTGGGAGTTCACCTCCAAGATCGCAAGCTGGCCAGACCCTGATGCAACAAAGCAGGTACAGATCATGATGTTTAGTCCGTAAAACATCTTGCCAATACAACATGCTTTTTTGCACATTTCAGGCAGCAATGTTCTTTTCAGTAAACATCAGCTTCCTTTGTGGTGTCCTGCCATAGACACGTTCATGTTTAATGTTATAGTCTCATGAGCACAGGCCACTTCCAATGATGCCTTCAGATCTTTGCCTGTCACTCAGGATTGTTCCTTTACCTCATTGATGAGTATTTGTTGTGGACGCACACTGCTTGGTCGAGTAGCCACAATCCCAAAGTGTCTCCATTTGTAGATCTGACAGACTTGTGAATTGCTAAAGTGTTTGAAATCACATTGTAACCCTTTACAACTGTTTTCATCGTAGATCCTCTGAATCTTGTTGGCCGCTGCCTAGTTCACATAAGTGTTTTCTTCTTGTGTGGAGAAAACTCAAAACGTTTGAGTGGATTTTATCAGTCAAAGTAGCTCTGGTCCACACTTCCAAACAAGCCTCCAGGTATGCTAACACCTGACTCCAATTAGCTTTCCTTGAGGTCATTAACTCAAGGGTTCACATATATTTCCCACTAGAAAGAAGTCTTTTTTACGTTATTATTTTAGGCACATTACATTTGTCAATGCCCTTGACTTTGAAGAAAATCAGATCACATTTCATGACAAATTAATGCAGAAAACCATGACATTCAAAAAGGTTCACATTCTTGCTACTTTATTTGGCAATAGTTGAAAAAATCGGTACGGTATAGTAGCACAATATTTTTGCTATCAGTGACCAGGAGCATTAACATTTATTTATTTTATATTATTTATTTATTTAATATACCTTTAAAACATTTATTTAATAGACTTGAATTTGATAACAAAATGGTGCAAGACCTTATTCTTCTCTTCAAAATATAATTGTAAAGGATGTCAGAGTCAATGAGATGGCTGCAGAGACTTGATGAACCATATTGTGGCCCAAATACTGTGATAGTATCATATTATTTTTTCTGTGGAATTTCCATCTCTAATAAATAGTGGACACGAGATTCATTATATTATGGCCTGTCACAATCAAAATATTTTGTCTGACATGATTGTTCAAAACAAAAGGAGCAAACTGCATGTGGAGTAATGAGAAGATTCTTTAAGCCAGATGAACTGAAAACGTCAAACCTGTGGACTGCAAGGGCTCGCAGGCAAGTTCTCCAATGCTGTTTCCATAGCAGTAGCATCTGTAACGGATGCCCTGGATCACTTTGTCCCATGATTCTCCAATCTGGTAGAATGCCTTGGACTCTGGTTCCTGGCACTGATCTGCAGCCAGATAAATATTTATGTTAGCAAAGTGCAATATGTCCTCTCTCTCTCAAGACGTCATGCTCTGTAGGAAACATCTGGTTTCTGAAGGGTTTGTGTTTCCTTTGAAGGGGTTGGAGTTGGCTGGCATGCAAAAAGACGTTAATGTCAAAGACAGGGCTGCGTTCCTATTCCTCTTATTTTCAGCGTATACCACCTACATACCATTCAGTGCAAATGTTAGCAAAAGGCTAAAGCTATTGTTCATTGAGCTGAATTCCTGGAAATGTGAATCATTGCTGCAGAAAAAGGGCACGTCCTTTTCAAACCTGTAGAGAACTTCTGCACACCCCGAGCAAGAGCATAGAGATGGAAAGAAACTGTAGGCCGTTATGGCTTACCGACAGCGTCGCACTTCCAGCGGCCGCGGCCTTGGCCGAAGCATGTGCAGTTCATCATGTAGCCTTCAGAGTGGCGCTTGTCAAAGTTCTGGTTCACCTCATACGTCAGCCCGTCTACGATGCACTGGTCTAGGGGAGGAGGTATTTCATTATGTCTCGTACTGTAACAATTGTAATTGCACGTATTTGTCAATTAAAATAAAAAAAGGTACACAATTTTACATAATCTAATGAAATATTACATAAGCTGAACAAGTTTACATTCGGCTTAAAGAAAACTTAGCTACATTTGGCTCCTTGGGTGCAAAATGAACCACAGAGTTGACGATAAAGTGGGGATGGGCAAGTCAAGTACAATACTAGTGGTTCATCATCAGGACCAGTCAATTAGCCTTCAAAGATTGTACCCCCCCACCAACGCACCTATCATACCCACCCCAATGCACCACTAAGAAGGTGTTGCTAATGCACATAAACTGTTTGCCAACTGCCATTAAACAACAAAAGAAGAAAAGTGAACAAACACACACTCTGTCTAGCTGTACGTGGGCTAGCGAGGGGCTTTAAACAAGAGGAAATAAATTGTAATCACAGTTGTATAAATTATTACGCTTGTTATGTGTTAAGGACTATTCATATATTTAAACATCATGACTATATATACTACATATATAGATAGCGACATCATATTCAAAGATCCAAATATCAATACTGACGTATCACACTCCAACAATATTACTGCCATCCTGAAATGTTGATTAGCTTAACACTGGCTCAGCTGCTGGCATTCAATGCATCATCTGTATGATGGATAATTACATATTGGCTGTATTGTTGAATGACTATTCACTTTTTACTTCAAGAGCTGTAACCTGTAAATACAAATTATAAAGCACACACACAATGAGAAGAAGCCTGTGGCATACAAATGCATCAGTTCTTTTGGCCATGATACTCATTCAATACATTTATGGCCCAAACTTCCTATCTTTGTCGTTGTTGTCTATCTGCCATGGTGAAGAAAGTTAAAGAGCTGCTGCACCTCGAAGCTGGGAGTAGGCGATGCAGCTCCACTCGCCGCGACCGTTGCCCAGACACTTGCAGCGCATCATGTGGCCCATAGTGTCATGGCGCTTGTCCCACTCGTCACCCAGACGATACATCACTTCATTGGTCGTGCAGACTTCCTCATGAGCTAGAGAGAGAAAGAAAGCACAGGTCAGAGATTCCGCAGTTGATTTGGGAACCGTGTCCTCAGTAATGTTGTTGATAAGCTTAGTTGTAGGTGGGTGTGGTCATTATTTCTCCATGTGTGTTATTATATAGCTTTTTATCTTCTTGAAAAGTTTCAGCAAGAAAACCCATCCTTGAGTAGAGACATCCAAACTAAAACTAGTGGCAGTTACTGTATGAGTGTATGAGTGTATGAGTGTATTCTGAAGAACGATGCACTCATTAGAAAGATAAAGCTCATGTATAAAGTAAGCAGGAGTGTGTGTATGTGAAATTCCACCTGGACCTTAGCCAGACATGGTCCCTGGCACAGTCTGGACCTGAACCATGTCCAGTATGTGAGTCTGAAGGCCAGACTACGGTCAATCGAGCCACAAATCAGCTCATAATAGGCCTTCATTCAGCATTTATAAAGACTTCCACTCTTATAATGACCCTCTGAGAACATCTGCCGGGTTTGACTTTAGTGGCCAGTTCCATTAAAAGACCGTCGCTGATTTTCTGGCTGTAGGCTTTTGTGAGGATCCGTGCAGGGATATAAATGTAGCCCAAGCTTATTTATCCTCTACATGGATAAATGCAACAATAGAGTATTTTCAGCTTGGTATTCGTTTTACTGTTTTATCATCAATGGACAGGTGAGTTGAACCAGAGATTGCCAAACTGTGCAGCCCGCCAGGACCATATTTCAGTCTTGTTGTGCTTATTAAGTAAGGTTTGACATGTATGGTCATGCATAACAAATGAAAATATGATATTTTGTTCTCAAAGGTCCTGAAAATGGCTTCTGATACATATTCCAGTCACTGTTAGGGGCCTAATTATTGGTCGATTGAAGATCTACTAAAGAAAGAATATTGTGATGTAATTTCTCACCAATAAATACTGTGAAATTACTACAGTTCAAGTGTGGAAATACTACCAGGCCATACTGATGCTTTTTGCACCTGGCAATTGTAAAAACCACAACTTCTGAATGTACCCACCAGCCATTGGGCAGAAACCGAAACGCTGTTCGTCATCGTAGTTGGTGGTGGTGCCGCACCACTTCATCCCATCACGGCGTCCGTCGGCGGTGCAGTCGGTGTAATTGCGCCCATTGTAGATGAAGGGGAACTGGCACAGGGCACCATTGGAGTTGCCACCACGGGTCGTCACCACCACTGGGGGAAGCAAGAGACCAGATATAAACAACTGCTTTTGACTAGAAATGCTTTACCCTCGTACGTCTTTTCACCTGTGCACTAGACTAAACCAAGTGTCACATTATTGCTGAAGGTAAGTGCTTCACTCGGCTTGAGCTGAGGCTTCATCCATAACAATGTGATATACTTTATCCCCCATGTTATAAACATTTCACTGCTGCAACTGCAGTGTATAGAACTTGAAAGGCCCCAAGCCTTAAACGGTACTCCGGAAAAATTCCTGCTTTGGAAGCTAAGATGAGTCTTCAGTCCATACAGATAAGCAAGGTTTGGTGTAGTTTGGCAAAAAAATGCATTTTTCCATTTACTTCCAGGGTTTGAATTGTGCTTCTTTAGTTTTAACATTGCTAACACTAGAATTCAATAGTCACTTAATTCCTTCCAGCTAACACATCCCCCAAAACTTTTCTCAGCTGCCAAACACCTCATCTAGCTTTTGATTAAGGTGGTGCAGACTCCTGGATAAAGCACTGGGTGTATTTTGAATGGGCTGAGAAAAATGTTGGGGTTTAGAGAAATAATCTTTTTTTTAGCGGTTACAAGCAACATCAGCCCTGAAACTCTTGAGATGTTCAGACTCCAAACACACCTCATCTGGTCAAATCTGTGTGGGGTCAGTGGAAAATTCTGTAATTTAATTTTTTGCCAAACAACTGCCAAGATGTTTGTACTTACAATTCCTCTCAGTGCAGAAAGAGTACTGGCCGTCAGAGTCGTAGTCGGAGGAGGTGCCGCACCAGAGCTGCCCATCGGTACGGCCTTCAGAAATGCAGGAGTAGTGTGTCTTTCCATTGAACACGAAGGGGAACACGCACGGCTGGCCATTGGAGTTCCCACCGTACACCTGAGACTGACCGTCTGAAAATTCAAGATGGCTGCTATTACTGTTTTAGCTTTTGTCATGTAGTTTTTCTATGATTATAGATGAAAAAACACACAGAACATTGCTGACTAAACAACATTTGGAGAAAGCAGTTTATTTAAACTGGAAACAGTTTATTTCAAATCTGATTGACGCACCCCACTCTTCACAGCTGATCCCTCCATTGACGCAAGTGCAGATCATCTGCTGGCTGCCCTGTGTCTGGACCCAGCGCATCCCATCGTAGTAGATGACTCCGGAAGCTGTGCGACAGGAGCCCTCCTCCTCTACCAGCTGGTTCAGAATGTCCACCTGGTGGGTCACAGGCCGGAGCCGAGCCACAGCCGTGCTGGTATCTGATCACAAACAGGAAATATCATCAGGAACGACCAAGTGTTTAATCTTGATGGACATTGTTTCTGGTGGATCAACCGTAAAATCAAACAGTAGAGAAATAAATGTTTATAAATGTCAAAATAATTTATATAAATATAATATCAGATCATATATATCATATAATACAATAAAATATGTATATTCTGTATTTAGTGAATGAGTGGGATCAGTAGAACTTTCTGGAGGGCAGCTCCAGTCTACAATGCAGTTTGAATAATAAACACAAGTCATTATAAAAGCATGTTCAGCAGTCTGAACACTCACCACAAGGGGGAGCTCTTAGCACTTACTGTATGTTTGTAGCTACAAAATTCCTGTATGTCTTGTAAAATTCAATCTATTAAATGTACTTGATTGATCTCAAAGTAATTGCTGGATTAGTTGATTGATAAAATAATCAATAGCCCACGCACATGTAACCACTAAAAAGTTTTGTGTAAATGTAATTTTAATTGGATTTCACTTATATTTTTCACTTTTAATTATATTTAGTATGTTCCTAAACAGATGTCATGTGAACAGTGGTAAATATATGTGATAAAAGGTACGTTTATCTGTTCTGGCTGCTGTAGCAGTGAGGACTCACCTACGGCAGTGTGCACAGACGTGTGTCTATCACACTTCCACTCCCCACGTCCGTTCCCAGTGCACAGGCACTGCAGCGTGTGCCCCTGCGCGTCCACCTTGGTCCAGGTTTCGCCGATGCGGTACGACCTCCTTTTGTCCTGGTCATTGCAGCGGTCTGAAAAAAAGAAGATTCAAATGGTCAGGAGTGTTCGTAAAGGGTGAACAGTTCGGAATGACCCTCAGCCACAGTTACCACCTGCCTTAATACAACCATTCACATGGTCCTCATGTTACGCTGCACTTGACACATGGTGATTCGTGGCTACGTCGCTGCCTGTTTTTTTTCTTTAAACGCGACATAAAAACAAAGTTTGCGCCAGAACTAGTTGGCGAGCGTAGCGGATAAATACACTGCGCCACGCGTCGCTATACGAGGGAGATGGTGTTGTGCCATTCGCTCTCTTTGTTTGTGTTGCTTGTTGGAAACTTTATTATGACTCACATTCTATCTCATATGTTTTTGTTACATTTTAAAGGTTTATTATTTCTCAGGTTTGTGAAACAAGCATAAATGTGTAAAAAGTGCAGATTCCAAATTTTCAGTATATGTTAAAAAATACATATTTCTTGAAGATATTGTTGTCTTCACTGATCTGTTGGTGTTGAGATAAACCATCTAATAGGTTTTACAACAAAATAAAGGGATGTTAGCAGGATATTCAATGACTGTAAATCCATTAACACAAGAAAAATATTGATGTAAAATTGTTATTAATTATGAAATTCGACCTCCCTATCAAGAATACACACTCAACAAACTTCTTAAAACATCTCTGCAAACCGAGTGGACATAAATCAATACAGTTTAGCCATGCTGTGTAGAAACTTTCCCTTTAATTGTAAGGCTCCATAAAGGATGTTGTGGCCCTTGATAACAAAGCCTTTCCATTTTTTCTTTTCTTCCTCCCTCTAATCATTGTTTCCAGCAAAGCACAGGATGAAGCTTTCCACAACATTACATTCTCCATTGTTTCTCCAAGCTGCTGCCCATTAGCTTTTGTCTCCACCATCACACTTAGATGAGGAGTCGTTCTGTTGTTGGCCCTCACACCTTGTAGGTAGGACATGGCTGGAGAAGTTTGTTCACTCTCACTTCCTTCCTTATGTCACTTTGTGAGGCTGGTGTCTTTTTCCACTGGCCTGCTCCAGTCCAGCTGAGGAACGGCTCACAGGCCAATGACAGGCCATGGCATTAAAAGTGGTGATGATGTAAGGAGGGTGTGCCCACAAAAATAATGACATGGTAATATGAAGACTGGAGACATGTGGATGAAATGGATGTAACTCAGGAGTAGAGACCACAGCAGCTTTGTACAACCAAATAACAACCAAATAACAACCAAATAACAACCAAATAACAACCAAATGGTTCAGTTTACAGCTCGATACCTCCAGAAACAGTGATCTGATCCCTGTGAGCTCACACATTCCTTTGGGTTTTAGCAGTAAAATCTGGCCTAGGCAAAAAAAAAGCCTGTGAATGAGTTTCTTCCAGATGTTTAGATGTTTGTAATGTTTAATAATTATATATCAAACCCTCTGATGTGGGCTGAGAGTGGCCTAAATTCAAACTTTTCTAATGGGTAATCTGGTAAAAAAAAATCTAAATTTTGTTGGAAGTCGCTTTGGACTGCAGTCTTAAAAATCTAAAATTTTAAAATATTAACCTAAGGTCTTAAAATGTCTTAAAGTTTTATGCATTAGGTCTTAAAAGGTTAAGTTTAGGTCTTAAATGTCACTATGAACAATGCCACTATTTTTCGGTAGCTTACATATTAATTCTGTGCTGTTTGGTCCAGGTTTAGTTGTAATAAGTCTAAAACCAAGTCCAATGTGGGACCAATAGCTGATATAAACTGTAACCCACTCGGAAGTTGAAGATGAAGAAGTAATGTGGCGTTTCAAAAGCTTTTCTAAGCTCCAGCTATTTGACTGTACATTCATCTGCACAGGTAAGTGCAGTCACGAGATCCTGCTGGTGTGGGTTTCCTCCCTTTCAATAAAAAAAAATAAATCTGTGTTATTTAAATGAAGGAAATAACTCACTTCTGGAGGTGCAAGTGATGCGCCCATTGCCCTCTCCCAAGCATGTGCAGTCCACAATCATCCAGCCCTGGTAAGGCCTCTCCCACGTCTGCCCAACCACATAGGAGGAGCCCAAGGACGTATCGTAGCAACGTTCAGCTGCAAGAAATGGTATAAATGTTAGGTAACAATAACAGTCAATATCTCTGAGAACAAGTATGACTTGTGCAAAGGTTACAGGAGGTGCTGGAGTCCAATGGCAGTGATACACACTGGACAAATCACTAGTGCAACACAATTCAGCATCTCAGTTGAGACAATTGAGCATCTCCAATCCATGAGACGTCCAAGGAAACCAGAGATCCTGATGGAAAACCAAGCAAGAACTTGTAGATCCCACACAGACCTTCTCGCTGTGTGACAACAATCAACTGCAGCCCCAGGTTAGTTTCTATCAATCAAACTATTTCATTATCCAACAGAAGTGAACTTTCTCCAGACCAGGGTTGGTTCACCATAAACCCAATATGCAGTAATATAGCCACAACACCAGCACGTGGTCCATGCTGTACAAACCCAAAGACCTTCATCTCACACACTCCTCACTTATCGAACATTGTGCTTTAAATATTTGCTATGAGCTTAACCATTGGCCTGGATTTCCCAGAACCCTTCACTGCGCAACATGCGTCTATTAACGCCCACTCAGGGAACAAGTTACCCCATTGCCCTGGGGTTAATAAAGCTCGTACCGACGGGCTTGCAGGTCCACTCTCCTTTTCCATTCCCCAGACACACGCACTCCAGCATGTAGTCCCCGGTGTCATGGGGGCGTGTCCACGTCTCCCCAATCCTGTAGGAGCGCCCTCCTTCATGGCAGCGGTCTGCAAAAATTCAAACAAGGGGTTTAACCTCAATGGCCTCCAGCCGTGTGCCTGTTGTTCAGTATCTAGGGCTGGACAATACGGCAACAATATCGTACATATTGTGATACTTTTTCCAAATAAGCGTGATTTCGTGTTTTTTCATCTGCTAAAATGGAACAAATAAAAATTAGCCAGTAGTGCTGAATTTACAAAAAAGTATGAGTACACGGGTATTTCAAGTGTTTCTTACATCGCAGTACAATACGTTCAAAAGAAGAAGAAGAAACGTGAAATGTCATGTCATGTTGCCCAGCTCTAAAGTTAACTGTAATAGACTTGCCTGCGTGGTTTCAGACACTGTCTGATACACGTTTAGCAATAAATATGGACTACGTTAGTTACACTTAGCGTGAAGCATGAAGCTTGTCCATACTTTGGTCCATATGTATAGATGACCGTGTCGTTCAGTGCCTGAAACCGCATAAGCGCGTCTATTACACATCACTGTAGTGGATTGACTCACTCGCGATGGTGCAGCTGATTTTGCCTTTGCCGGAGCCGATGCAGGTGCAGTCCCAGATCATGCCGTCCTTGGGCCGCTCGTACGTCTCGCCCACGCGGTACGACCTCATGTTCACTTTGTCGTAGCAAGTCTCCTCGGCTGCAGGAGCGCAAACCCACAACCACAGCTCTTTTACATATACAGTGAGCAGCCAGTACATTAAGACCACCTGCCTAATAATGAGTATGTCCCACTCATAATCAGCCATAACATTAAGACCACCTTGTGTATTCGGTTACATATAGGACCAAGTTACGACATTCTTAAATCTGAATGGAAGTTAATATAAAAAAATATTTGAATAATACAAAAAATATAAAATTAATTTAATATTAAAAAACATATTGTAGAAAATATATTTTTTTAAAATTGGGATTTGCAGTAACAAAACGAATTAAACCCACTTACTGTTGTTTTGATATAATCAGAAAATTGTTATATATATATTTTTTTTTAATTAGTTATTTATTTTTAACAAAACATCCAGGATAGTTTAGATGAGAGAGTGTAATTTTACACATTTTAACACACAGTTTGCCTGTTTATGTGCAAAATATATTCGGAAAACCGTTTACTGTGCCCTGTGCAAAAGTTTTGGCACACATAACTATAATAAATGAGATGCATTTCCAACATTTTCCAACTTATGGACACGATTGCATCATTTCGATCCCGTTACTCCACTGTTTACAGGAGCTCTCACCTGAGGGCTTCGACTCGCAGGAGATTCTCGTTCCCTGGCAGGTGCAGAGTAAAGTGCTGCCCATGTAGGGTCTCTCCCACTGCTCGCTGGCTCTGTAGAAGCGCCCGTTCTCCGTGCAGCCATCTGTGGGCGAAGGAGAAACTCATTCCAAAGGCCTGAACTCACATCGAGGTGACAATACTGTTACCACTCTGAAATAATGACCAGTTTCCAACACAGAATGAGGTTCCTGAGGTCCTCCAAGTTCTGTACAGCCCAAAGAACTTCACTCGAGCTTCTCAGCACATCCAGTGAAGTGTGTTCAGCTCTGTTCTTCTCTTTTTGGTGGATTTTGGTCTAAAATGTTTTATAAAACCAACTCCATACAATAAGTTTAAACTAAAAGTATAAATGATGTTTGAAAACATTGAAAAAGTTGCTTCTAAACCTGTCAAAATGTAATGTGAGTGTAAGTGAAGGAAAATGTGGTAAAACCTTGTTGAGCTTACAATGGTGGTGAATGGAACCAGACGTCTGGTTCCTCTGAGAGCTCCCTTACAGAAAGTTCATCCTTTAAATGGTCGTATAATACACAGATTTTGACCAAAACAACATTGCAATATTCTGTTCCGGGTGGAGGGATACGTGCAGGGCGCTGTGAGGAAAGTACTTCCAGGAGAAATGGTATTTATTTCAGTTTTGCCTGTGTTGGAGATTTGACGTCTGGTTCCATTCACCACCATTGTAAGGAACATTCCTGATGGTGAAGAGCTTCTGTGTGAAGAAGAAGAAGCATGAGTGAGGAAGAAGAAGCATGAGTGAGGAAGAAGAAGCAGGAGTGAGGAAGAAGACGCATGAGTGAAGAAGAAGAAGCAGGAGTGAGGAAGAAGAAGCAGGAGTGAGGAAGAAGATGTATGAGTGAAGAAGAAGAAGCAGGAGTGAAGAAGAAGAAGCAGGAGTGAGGAAGAAAAAGAATGAGTGAAGAAGAAGAAGCAGGAGTGATGAATAAGCAGGAGTGAGGAAGAAGAAGCATGAGGGAGGAAGAGGAAGCAGGAGTGAAGAAGAAGAAGAAGAATGAGTGAGGAAGAAGAAGCAAGAGTGAGGAAGAAGAAGAATGAGTGAAGGAGAAGCAGGTGTGAGGAAGAAGAAGCAGGAGTGAGGAAGAAGAAGCAGGAGTGAGGAAGAAGAAGCAGGAGGGAGGAAGAAGAAGAATGAGTGAGGAAGAAGAAGCAGTAGTGAGGAAGAAGAAGCAGGAGTGAGGAAGGGGAAGCAGGAGTGAGGAAGAAGAAGCAGGAGTGAAAAAGAAGCAGGAGTGAGGAAGAAGAAGCAGGAGTGAGGAAGGGGAAGCAGGAGTGAAGAAGAAGCAGGAGTGAGGAAGGGGAAGCAGGAGTGAAAAAGAAGCAGGAGTGAAGAAGAAGAAGCAGGAGTGAAGAAGAAGATGCAGTAGTAGTGAGGAAGAAGAAGCAGGAGTGAAGAAGAAGCAGGAGTGAGGAAGAAGAAGCAGGAGTGAAAAAGAAGCAGGAGTGAGGAAGAAGAAGCAGGAGTGAAGAAGAAGATGCAGTAGTAGTGAGGAAGAAGAAGCAGGAGTAAAGGAGACGCAGGAGTGAGGAAGAGGAAGCAGGAGTGAAGGAGAAGCAGGAGTGAGGAAGAGGAAGCAGGAGTGAATGAGAAGCAGGAGTGAGGAAGAATGAGTGAAGAAGAAGCAGGAGTGAAGAGGAAGAAGAAGCAGGAGTGAGGAAGAAGAAGCAGTAGTAGTGAGGAAGAGGAAGCAGGAGTGAGGAAGAAGCCCGGGCAGAGAGTCCTACCCTGCAGTCCAGAGAACTGCGTCGCCTCCTTAAAGGCTGCGTCCAGCGCGACCTGCTGCTGATCCCTGTCGCTCCTTGACTGCGGGAGACTGAGCACCGCGCTGCCCGCGCACAGCAGCAGCAGCCCGGACAGAGACCCCCGGACCATCCCGCCACCGATCCGCTCAACGGAGGAAGAAAGAACGAGAAGAAACAGCACCGACTCTGCGCCGCGCGGCCGCTACGGGCTCCTGCTCCCGCGGAGGGTTTTTATAGCGGTGAGGAGGCGGGGGCTGCGCCGGGGCCCACCTCCGCTCTGAGGAGAGGAATCCCCTCCCCCACAGGTGCTTCCCCTTCACTTCTTCTTCATTTTCTTGTTCTTCCCTCTCCTCCTCCTCCTCATATTCATCTTCTTCTTCTTCTTCTTCTTCTTCTTCTTCTTCTTCTTCTTCTTCTTCTTCTTCTTCTTCTTCTTCTTCTT
>JBBIGC010142303.1:0-20284 GCA_037576955.1 Lepidarchus adonis | reverse complement strand
GACAATAACACGTTGACTACTGAGCGCTAAGCAGTGTAGCATGATCATCTGCAGCCAGTGATGCCCAAGAGGGGCGTCATCACGAATTTACACGATAATTTGCGTGTGTCCGGACCTCCGCGGCGGAGGCTCTGCCCGAACCCCTGAGGCGGTCTCACCGAACCCCTAGGGTTCGATCGAACCCCGGTTAAGAACCACTGTTCTAGATGTTCTGTTGTGTTGGTTGATGACTTTTTTTTTTAACTGGTCGCACTGAAATCAAATCTCACCACTTTAACCTGGTCTATTTCTGCCTTTGGTAAAGGTATGTAAATTTTATCATACAATATGTCCTGTAACTTCTCTAAATTTTAATAACCATTAAGATTTCAGTTTCTCACACACACTTGAAAACAGGATATTGGCTTACTTCTCTTTCTTGAGGTCTTTAACACTGTCCACCAAACCTATAGCCACCATTTGGGCCACAATCTGACGTCTTGTGAGGTTGGTTTTAGATAACAATGGGAGCAAAGTCTCAACAATATCAGGGACTGTAAGACAAAACACCAGATTGAAACAAAGATGCATGATGAAAAAGTTTAGACATAGTAATTATATAAACCATGAGAAAAAAGTAACACTATTGGAAAATACAGTATTTCCCCCAACATAGACCGCGGCTTATACATTGATTTTGCAAACCTAGCACTGGGTGCGGTTTCCTTAAATGAGTCGGCCTATCTAAAAACATGAAAACACAATCGCTAAAAGTATAATTCAGTACAAAAAGACGACATCCCCAAATGATTAGTTGAATTTAAATGTACAGTTTACAATGAACCATTCAAAAAGCAACGCAAAGCCAAGACAGATCAGTGATGGTTCAGTATAAAACGCTGAACATTTAAAACATGCTTTTCCGTTGCTAATGTTGGACACATGTTCATATCAGACATTACAGACGATGTCTGGAACTAAAATTCCACAGTATAGTTCTTGCATTGCAGCATGATATCGGTTAAATAAAATAAAAGTTCAATATTTTATCAATTTATTTGTTTATGCTCAACTACAGTATAATGTCACCAGTATAGAGCTTAGATAAAGTTAGATGCTTTTACTTCAGATCAATAAATTCAGTAACGCTGCGGCTAATAACATGGAGTGGCTAATCTTAAGATTTTAAATATATAAATAAGCATTTTATGCGGCTTATAGAATAGGGCAGCCTATAATTTGAGGTGGCCTATTGTTGGGGAAATACGGTAGTTGGTTTTCTAAATACATTCCTACAATGAACAAACAAATATTAAATTTAATAACATAAAATTTTATTACACAATTTCAGCAAATTTGCAGAGGAACATAAGGGAAATGCATAAAATGTGCCCTAACATTTGCAAAGTGGATGTCTGTCTATTCACATTTGAAAGTTATTTAAATATTTTAATTTTAACCAAAAGCATAGAAGCAACTATATAAGCAGAATGTACAGACAGACCTCCAGAGTCCTTGTGCTCCTCATACAATTGACGAAGCTCCTCTTCCTCCTCAGGTGTCCACTTAGCTTTTTTATGGTCCGCACTAAAAAAAGAAAAAGAAAACCCCAAAAAACAAACAAACCATAATCAACATTCAAGTATGATTCTAGTTAAAAAAGAGGGCACTGCAGAAGAATGTTTACTACTTGGTTAATTTGAAGACATCAAAACTACTCCCTACAGACAAAACCAACCGAGTACCACGTATTAGTATTGGAAAGATCTGTAAATGAAAAAATGAACTGGATTTTCAGACATTGGGGAAAAAAAATAATAATTTAGTTGTTTAAAAAGGTATTATTCAGTTTGATGCATCTACCTGATACTGGTACTGTACAGCTGTCCAACTGGGATAAAACCATAAAGGAAAATGTTACAAGAATTTTCCTACGCACCCATCTTTACTGTAGCCCTCAGTCATTTCTCTAACAGCACCAACATTCTTCCAGAAAAGCAGCTCGATGAAGGCTTTTTTGTTCTGGGCAGTGAGGGCAAAGAACCGATTGAGAATGTACTTTGCAAAGGTAACCAGTTCCTGGTGGGACAGGCAAAAGACATGATTTCTCATTACAACCATTTAAAGCAGATTCAATCCATTTTTTTATTTCAAAATTGCAATACACTGCAAGATCAAAAGAATCCAGACAGCCTGTCTAACAAATAAACTCAAGTTACCTTAAGGTGCACCCACTGCTGAGTGTTTAATTGCACAAAAGAACTTGTACTAATTTATATAAAGGAGCTCTGAAGCACTTGAGCATTGGGCTGTAAAGTAACATAACTGTACTCTTTGGTGTGAGAGTGGTGTGGTCCTACCTAAAAAGGATAATTTCATACCAACTCAACTAGACCTCCTAGTTTGTGTCATACTTTTTGTTTTTTTTTATCTGCACGAAACCTTTAATCAAATTCATGGGGCACTTCTCACTTCTCTAATACTTTTTCAGTAAGCAAGTTTTGCCATTTAGAGAAATTTCATGAATTTTCTGATTCTTTTTAAGTCACTTATGGGTGTCGATAAAATGATTTAACAGAACTGTTCATGTTATTTCCAAAGAAAAAAAAAACTGTGCTTAGGTGAGTTGATATAGAATGACCTGATACCTTTTGGTTGAGCTGCTAATGAGTTAATAATGGGGAAATGGGGTTTCCCCCTATAAAAACCCTTGGTTTCTAAAGAAATGCTTTTGATGAGCAGGTGCACACAAACCTTTGGACACATGATGTATGGGTGTAAACTCATTTTAATGAGAATAGGAGTTCACCCATGAATAAAGTATGTGTTGGTAAACTACCTTGTATGCGTCAGCGGCAGGGTCAGTCAGGATCTTATTAAAGAGGTGAAAGACCGACAGCTGGAAGAGCAGAGCATCCATCTTCAAGTCCACAGCCACACGATGGAGCATGCGCACTATGCAATGGTTGGTGTGTGTCGTGTTTGTGGAATATGAGCGCAGTAGGAGCAGGTATGGGCGAATGATGTTAGGGTTTGCAAACCTAGTAACAAAAGAAATCAGTCATCATACAGCGGCCAAACACATTGTTGATGACTCTGCAGTTTGTGACAAAGAAGGAGCATTTTCTAAAAACTGCCTTGGAGGGGATATAGGAGTATTGATGAGTATAGTTATACAAACATGAAGATAGCCAAACTAGTTTTATAATTCCCTCACATAAACAGACATTAACATACAGCAAGCACAGTTTACAACAAAAAAAAGAACAAATTGCATTCTCAATTTTCTTTACAGTGTGTGGAAAAAAAGCAGACACAGCATCTTAATTAGGAGAAAGGGCAACATTTATGTTGAGTTTCATATGGAAAAAAATATCAAAGTTAATACATTGTAGAAATGAATGATTATATGTAGCTAAAATATTATTTGCCAATAAATTAATCTAATGAAATGGCATATTATTTTGCAAACCATCCATCGTAATTTGTGGAGATAAATTCAGAACGGGTTGCAGTTTATATCCGTCCCTGTCTTTGTTTCAGTCTTACAGCCACACATGGACAGATGAAAGATAGAACTACAAAACTAAACCAATATACACCACCCAGACAATGCTAGGCTACAAACAAACAAAACCTAGTATTAAAACATGTAAATTTTAAGATTTAAGCCTTAAACATTACTTTTTAAAGACCTAGTGCTTTAAAGACTTTCATAAAAAAATTATGGCTCGGAAGAAATTCAGAAAAAAACAAAACAGGTGCCAAATTTTTTGGAATATTTATGGACCCTGTCTGCATTTTTAGGAAGCTGCGTTCATCACAGAGAAGAAAGTCCTTATGAAAACTGAACCAACCTCTTAATGAAGTCCAAAAAGTTGAACTCCGTTTCAGACACACGCACAGACTCCAGTTCTTCCTCATCTTCTAGCTCTGCTCCTTCCTCATCATCATCCATAGCAATTTCTGTGAGAACAGGTCCTGAACAAGGCAAGGAAAGTCCATTCAACAGGATGGAGGTGTTACTTTCTAAATAATTTGCTGTCCTATATAAACAATAGAGATCGTTTATATTTAACTACGGTCATTTCACAGATAACTTACTAGGAAGCTCAGCAAATAGGATCTGCTTCAGAAGCTCCAGCTCCTCTTCAGGCAGCACTTCAGCAGAACCGAATACATTTCCCTCTGGCCACACTTCACTAAAAGAGGGTAAGAGTGATACAAGATTAAATTGATTAAATAGCAGGTTCAACGAAAAAATGTGACACACACTGATCATTAAAAGGTACATTTACATTTATTCATTTGGCTTATGCTTTTGTCCAACGTGACTTCCAAGCTACAGGAACAATCAAGCATTTTGTCTGCACATGACCACACTGATGCAAAAGCTACAACGAAGTTCAACACATTCCGCTTAGTCAGTAAATAGACAGCAAGTGCTACAACATGAACTATATAGGGGACATTACTTTCTGGGAACATTCTGTAGGAAGTATTTAAGTGGAGATGATTTATATGTGTCTGAGCGGCTTAGATACTAAGGTGGGCAAAGAACAGTTGAGTCTTGAGATGCTTCTTGAACAGAGAGAGACTCTGTAGTTCTTATTTTGCTGAGCAGCTCGTTCCAGTAAAGAAAAAGAGGAGAAGAGTATGGAGTGGTGGAATTAATCTCCAAGCGGAGTGATTGGAGTGATCTGGTGGGTGTGTGTCCCACTGTAGCTGGGAGCAGATCCATTGATGATCCTGTAGGAGAGCATCTTAAAAGGACTTGAAACTGACATGTACCAAGAAGCCAATGTAAAGAGCCAAGCAGCAGCGTTACACGAGTGTTTGGAAACATGTTGCCTTGTGCCTTGAAATCTTCAGCAGCATGTTTAATTTTTTTTGGTTCATTTCAGGCAAGGTTTCCATAATATAAAAGCATTTATGCACTAATTCTTTGGTCATATTAAGCAGATATGTGTGCATAAGTAATGGATTAAATGCAGAGGTTGCATTTCTATACGGTGCACTTTGTGTGTTTAAGAGCGCTCACAATGACAAATGGTCACTTTCACTATTAAAACTCTGCACAAAAGGTGGTTTTTAAACCTCTAAAAGCTTTAAGTTGGGGAACAACAAGGGGAGACATAGGAGGCTTTATGGCCAAACTAGGTAATTCAGATTTTGCTTAGTTCTTCCTTCAGTTTGGCATATTTAAAAGTAAAAAATAAGGTGATAAGTTAATGCAATATGTACTTGTTAATGCAATTTCACTTTAACATGCTAAAAATGCTAACATGCTTCCATTTGTCCCTGCGTTTGTCCCATAGTTCATGTTGTGCGGCATCTCTTCTCCTTCACTGTGTTAAATCAGTGAGTGATGGAGAAAGGCTCTTCAATGGAAATTTCAGTTAAAAATTTTGCTAGACATTCACTGTACAAAACCAAGGCTGTTTATAGTTATTGTCAGGCTGAGTTTAATACAACAGATGACACTGGACAGTGTTCAACGGCCACAATGGATCAATCAGCCTCCAATGCATGAACAATAGCAGCTGCTGAATAGAGCCACACTTCAGCCTATCAACATAGAAGATGAGAGTCTGCACCACATCATTCACTTCCAATGACCCATCTTCTGAGTTCTGTGGTCTCCAGGATTCAGCAGCTCTATGAAGTGAAGAGGGTGAAACTAGCTAAGGGTGTGGAGCTCACAGAGAGGGTGGAGTTTACAGATGATTATTGCATCTTATTGAATCCCGGGTGTTAACATCATCTCTACGTTTAGTGTAAAACAAAGTCCGCACATTTTAAACCTTCAATTTTAACCTTACTTGGCCTAAAATTGGAACGGATTTCTAAAAATACATTTGCGATTTACTATATGCAAACAGGAGATTAAATACAATTAAATGTTTTAATCATTTGACAGTCATAAAAATGAGAGGAAGCACAAGGAAGTTCTTTCTAACAAAGTGGCCAGTGTGTGGAGAAGGAAGATGTTTCTAATAAATTTGCCAATGAGCAGATACTCAAGGTAGGCAGAATTCAGATAGCCTAGAACTGTATTACACAGGTGGTGCTTTACCGTGCGGCACGGAGTAAACCAAGTGCCTCTGGCCCAGTGCGGGCAAGCAGAGCATCCTGAATACGGATCATGGCTTCGGTCCGCTGCTCTGTTACAGGAATTTCAGAAGCTGCATCAAACGGCACAACGCCCTCTGTCAGAACCTCGGACAACTGCAACCACAAAAACAGCATAAACAGACATAAGGGTTTCCTTTAGAGCACACTGTTTAACACCTGCTGTTCTCCAAACCGATTAAACAAAAACGTAATAAAGAAATACAGGTTCAAGCGAGTATAGTTATAAATGTAGACAAATCCTACATTTGTCTTTTGACAATAAGTAAAATAAATCAAAGCATTAAATTACATTCAAAAATGTACTTCATTTCAATAACATTGTACACCCCTATGTGCAGCCTACTGAAGAGGGTAATTCATTCAAATCAAACATGGAGCTGGACCAATAAAAATATAATAACCTGAAAACCAGAGGCTGTGAGCTCTTCAGACACTATTTTCCATGTCTCCTCCAGCGCTTCAGGGGTATTCTCCATCAGTGGACTGGGCTTCTTCTTTTGCTTTGCCCTCTTTACTTTCTTTTTCTAAAGAACAGAAATTAAGAACACATTTTCAGTAAAAGCAACACTAATGATTAAATACTGATGGATAGATCAACATAACTGACATGATTATTAAAAATTCTGTATTGCCTAAATAATTGATAGTCACACATTCAGTGCTAATCTAATTTACAAAGAAACTGTACATAAGTAGTGTGAAAGAGAAAATTGTCATTTTGAACACTGTGCACCACAATGAAATGTGTCTCTGCATTTAACCCATCACATGTGCACACATGGAGCAGCAGGCAGCTATCAACAGCAGCGCCCAGGGAGCAGTGAAGTGGGGGCGGTACCTTGCTTAAGGGTTCCTCAGTTGTGCCCGGGCTGGGACTTGCAACCTTCTGACCCCAGGGGCAAAGTCCTAACTGCCCACCACTGCCCCCTGCACTGATGTTTATTTGGATCTCATCAATAACATGAGATTTCTTTTACAGCTTGTACTTGGCACACAAAAACTCTGATTCTGAACTTCTGGGTGGATGCAACATTCCTTAGAAACAGTGAGGCACTCATACTCCTGTGTTTCACACTAGAGTGGTACATCATGATGTCATGGCCCAGCTTATTTTTGGAAAGGGTGCCAACCCAAAAGCCAGCTTGTCTCATAGACTAGCAGAGAAGATTCATGAATTCAATATACAATTTTAAGACGGTCCTGCTGAAAAATCAGTTCAGAAATTATAATGTTGTGATTGTTGATGTTCTTCACAAAGAGGTCAGATCAAACTAATTTTCAAAGATTTTATCAAGAGAGAGCAATTACAATTTTAGTTAAGGTAAAATGTTACAGAGTAAAGGTAGATGTTTTGTGGAAGAGGGATTCTCCTGATCGGGGATTCCCAAAGTAAAAGGTTAGGAAGAAAAAGATGGGCACAGTGCCTTGAGACACACAAGGGCACATCTGTAGCTATCTGTTGAGAAGTTCTTCTTTGGCTTTCACCAATGTCTCCTGCACTCAGTCAAGCAGCGCCACCCAGAGGAGAGAAGTCATATTAGCAGCAAATGTTTAATTTAAATATCCATATTGTAGTTGGCGTATCGTTTAACGTATCGCGTGAGCAAGGATGCCAATATATCGCAATATCAATATTTTTGTCTCAGCCCTAGTGTGAAGGCGACAGGGCACTAGTCCTTGAGGCAGGTTATGGAGTGGTAATCCTACTTATTTAGTACAGCACAGCAAAAAAACAAAAAACAAAAAGCTTTTTTCATACATGGTATGTTTTTAGATAACCTAGATATATGTGCTTAAGGCAGCAACAATCTCTTATAAACAAGGTACATTTACAGAGTTGCCAAAATTTTTCTGCTAGTGAAGGAATGTAAAGCTGCGGTCTAAAATATTTGTGTGTTTATGTGGTCCTGATAAACATAAGGAATGGCAAGGAGAACTGTTAAAACCCTCCCTTTGGTTACCTGCACAACGAGGTTGTTACGGCCTTTGCAGAAACGCTCAAGCATCCTCAAAAACAGATGTGTGGATTCCACCAGATCACGTAGAAATGAGCGTGGCTGCATTGTCTCATCAAACTTCCGTAGAAGAGTAAGGAAGATTTCTCTGTATTCCATCAGGTAGAATATATTACCTACAAAAAGGAAGATAATTCATGCTTATTGTTGCTAACGTGAAGTTCAATGAAATACATTCCAAATTTGGACTTGCAAACTGAACACAGGCCTATTTATTTTCATAATGAATAAAAAGCGATGAAATTTTTAATTTTTCTATTTTATTTTTGCCACATTCATTACACATACATGAAGCAACATTAATTTAATGTAATTTGAATTGAATAAATAAGGCTCAACTAAAACACATTGAATAGTAGTAATGCATGAAGGAGGGTGTTCACACATAAAAGGCCCTCTAGTGATCAATGCAAAACACTGGAGCATGTTAAAGGTTCTTACTCTTGATGACATTTGCGCTCTGGCGAATATTTGCATCCTTTGACTTGTACATTTCATTGACAGTCAGCAGGAGCTCTTGATAGGCTTTCAAAGCCAAATGCATCCTAAGAGATTAGAAAAGCAGATTAATAATTAAATAAATGAATGACCTTATTTGTCATAATGAATCAGGTCTCATATAATAAGTTATTTTAAAAGAGTGGAGGACCAACAGTGCAGACTTGCCTGCGAGACCATGATGTGGCCTCCTTTTTGTCAGTAAGCATCATTTCGTAATAGTTGGTGATGTTTTTCTCTATGAAATGGAAAGTACGAACTGACAAAGTCTCAGAGACAAGCTCAGGCTTGCAGCCATTGCCACGATTAAAGGCCATGAAGAAGCTCAGAGCCCACAAGTAGTAAGTCTCATCGTGCTGTTGTGCATGTTCACGGATCAGTGCTTCCTGTAGAAAGAAAAGTGAGAGCAGGACAAAAACATACAAAATTCGAACATTTAAGTAAGATCCATACTTTATTCTATACTTAGAAATAATTAGTCACACACTTTTTTGATGATTTAGAAGTGGTTACCATTTATATTATGTTGTTATGTTATATAATGTTAGCCACATTAAACTACTAGCTTTATTGCAAAAATGACTGAATAAAATATACAATCACAAAAAATATAAAAAGAAAAATTCATAACATATTTTGTCTGACATCTGATCATTTGGAACAGATTTTATTATATTTATTATAAATTATATTTAATTATTTTAAACAATGTTTCTTTTGCAAATTGTTGCCAAAGTTTAACAAATAAACAGGACCATTTATGCTGTTTGAAATTATGTTCTTTAAACACTATATAAAACAGTAAATGCTAAGAAAGGCGTTTTGAAATATTCCATTATGTTCATTAAATAGTTTAATACTTTAAATTTAGCTTCTTCTTTTTTTTTTTTTTTTTTTACCTCACCACGACTTCATAATTTCAGCAATTACTAGAAGGCAAAAGTTTATGAATAAACTTTGAGGATTAAGCTCAGTCACATCTTAGATGGCAACACACAATGACTGCAAAAAGACCCTTAATTGCTTAATATGAGAGCGAGCATGGGAGAGTAGGGGAGACTATACATGTGTGACCACAGCCTTATTCGAGAGAATGGGAAACAAACTGCTGAATAAAACATAAATGACTTGGAAAAGGTTTGTAATTTTGGTTAGAAAAACAAAAGTAAACTTCTCCATGTCCCAGACAGTCTATAGTTTCAAAACTGTAAGAAGAGGTCTGAACCAAAACACGTGGTGAGAATAAGAAGTAGCCAGTCTTCAAGCTAAATTAATAGTAGAGAAGAGAGTAGTTTGGGTCTTTGAGCCAAATTGATGAGGATTTCAAATCTTAGTTCTGCAGGATACGGTTATGTAAGTGTGAATGAAAAAAGTTTTCAAAAGTTAAAACTGCCTTTAAAATATAAGCAGGCTTTGCTCACCTTGACAAGGTACATAAGGCGATTATAACAGTTCTCGAGGAAGTCAGTGCAGAACTCTCGCAGGAACAAACGCACGTTCAGGACAGAGCGACGCTGACTCTCAGTGTCCCGAGCCATTTGCTTACGTTTGGGTACTCGTCTCGTTGCCTTTCCAGCATCATGAGAATAGTTCTTAAACTGAGAAAAAAAATACAAAGAGCCTTGTATAGTTCAGAATTTAAGTAATGTATCATTTAGATTTCAATAAATATAAATATTCTTATGTCTTAATTTATTATAGAATGAGTCAATATTATAGAAATGTGTAAACAATTAAAAATTAAATAAAAAAATAATAATAATGAAAAAATTAACACACACTAACTTTCAACTGCTTGGCAAAACATTGTCTACCATTCCTATAACCACAAACCCAACTATCAGCATGTATAGAAAACAAATAAACTCTATCAAATGGATTTGTGGAGTGTATTCATTTATATTATGTTTGGTTCTACTAACCCTAACCCTAAATTAATGAGATCAGCAATGGCAGTTCTATATTAGGCAACATTTACTCACATTGTGGAGTCCTTGGTGGAAAATGACATCTTTCTCACCAATGGACTTTAATCCTTGTACTACATAGGAGCCTCGGAAACGAGAGTGCCTATGGCAGAATAAGAGAAAAATGTTGTTGCCTTCCCAAGATAATGAAATGCAAATGCAAGTGTATCGACAGAGCGGTGAAAACAAAATGAAAAGCAGCATACATTAAATGAAGGTGCAGTTCAGTGCACACTGCTTTCCCTTGTAGTAAGACAAACATTTACAAAATCATAAGCTACTATAATAAACAAATTCTATCATTGTCTTTTAAAACCGAGTTTAAAGTGTCAACACCACATCTGATATTTGTTCTTTCATAAGTAATTCAGCACATTTCTAGTACATTAAACACTAGTCAAACCAATCCACTTTAGTACGCCGGGATGCAATTTGCTTTAGAACTGAAGAGTAATCAGTTAGATTCAAATGACACACTGGAATAAAATTTTGTCTAATTTCAACGGCCTGGATTGTGTCAAATTGTGATGTTTCAAAAATCAAAAACACAACTTGGCTGCAAATAAAGAAAAATACCTTAATGCTATAATGCAACTTTTAAGCAGCTTATCTGATTTTGGTAGTATCACAAAAAAAGAAAAAAATTAAAAATCCACCCCATCCACTGAACCACACACACGCCTGGGTGTTCACCTGGTTCCTCTCTGCATAGTGCGGCTACGTTTTTCTGCCAGCTCTTTCTGTCTGAGGGCCTCCAGTTCATTGGTGTCTTTCTGTTTCTCCTGCACAGAGCGTGACTGTCCTGCACCCACCAGCAGCTCCGGTGTCTGTGGGGGCCATAGGGGTAATACACAACAAAATAAAGAAAGTGAGATAGAAACACATTTTTATAAACTAGTCTAGTAAAAAAATCTACATGACAAAATAATCATTTTCCACTTAAACATTAATTTAAACCTTTTGTGTGAATTATGTTTTAAACATTATATAAATATAAGATTTCATTTATCACATATGTCCTATTATTAAATTATAGGCATTAAACAGATTAAAGACACAGACACAATGTATATTTGCAGATTGTGCTGCATTGCAAAATGGTCAGTGGAGAAGAAATGTCTGTGCTTAGACAATGGTTAGATGAACTTTAATTCTATTATTAAATCTTCAGTGCTGCTGCATTAGGCCTCATTCATTCAGAGTTCAACAGCCACGCAGAAACAATATGGGCTGCACATAAGTCTTTATTTGCCCCTGAAGTCTGCACCAAGCTGGAAATTCCACTGGAATGAAGGTAATTTCACTCATGAACATTTGCTTGCATACACTTGTGCGACTAGGCCTTTATAGGCACATTGGATGTATAACACTGACCTGATCTCTAAACATAAGCGAGATGACTTCCAAAATATGCATGCTCCACTGCTGTTCACTCTGGGCGCTGGCAAGGAACTTCAGCAAGTCATCCATTCCACTCATGTGGATGGCCCACAGCAGCTTGTCATGCACACTAGCATCATCATCCACATTCTTTGAGAGATTTAACAGAAATAAACATTTCGAAAAGTAATTGCTTTGATGGACTGCTGGTGAAGGCAAGAACATTATATACTGTTCATTCATGAAGGGTGACACAAACGTCCCACATAAACTAACCTTTTCCTCATAAGGATCAGCTGGGACATGTAACACATTTCTGACCAATAGCAATATTCTCTCAATTAGTAGGTTATCCTCTTCCTGTCTCTGCTCCCAGTCCTAAAATAGAAAAAGAAAGAAAAATCAGATCATGGTGTTCAAGGAATAAAAATTGTCCAAATTTGCAAGGAGGAAAAAGAAATCACACAACCAAAAAAACTCACAACAAACTCACGATAGATATATATAATACTACTAATAATAACAATTATGAATTATACAGTTAATGCTTTGTTTTGCATTGTTAGACCTGGATTCCACCAAAGGGAGGCCAGTTCAGTCAGGACGATGCTTGCAATTCCACCAGGTATCTTCAGATTATATTTATAATAAATATAATAGATAAGTAAAATGCAAACAATACACTGTTAAAAACATGTTTTTTAGCTTGATAAATGGAGGCCACTCACCAGTTGCAGAAGGTTGTACAGGGTCTCACTCAAAACAGTGAACACATTCTCATTGGCAAATGCCTAAGAAAAGAATAGTCCTGTCAATCACCTGCTAACTCAACTTTGATGCATGACAAGTGTTTCCCATGACCACATAAAACACACCTCTTTATAACCTTGGAGATAGGACACAATTTGGAGAAAATGATGACGAAAGGCAGGGTCATCTGGTATTTTTCCAAAGCACAGAAGCGCTGGCTGGGTCAGGTTGACCATGAGCCTGGAAAGTAGTTGGAGTAAAAACATTTTTAGTAAAACGACTGTCAAACACAGCAACTTAAATCAATTTAAGCTCAATTTAGCTTAAGGTGGACAATTTTGCATCGCAGCCATTCAAAATATCGCACAGATACACACACACCTCCAGATGTGTCAGTAAATGTAGGCAAACAACCAAATGTCTACTGCATTAGCACATCACCTGTATTTTATAGAACTGTATTTTCAAACTGACCTGATACAGGCATCGAAGAGTGGTTTGTCCTGCCCGTGCTGGGTTATGATGGGTAAAAGGTCATTCTGAAGAATCTGTCCAGCTCCCAGTTGTTGTCTGATGTCCCTCGTCTCATCTTCATGCCTCAGGTAGCGGATCAAGTCTTTTACACTCTCTAAACAAAGGCACAGAAACATCAAATATTAAACCTTTTTATAGATGGACAATGCCATCATGCTGGTTTAAAAAGAAAAAAAGAAAGAAATGGGGAAAAAAATGCTCACACCACCAATTACCACTGTTAACACAGTCATGTATAATTATGATGAAACATTTCTTTTTTCAGACATAACTTTCATTTAGACAAGACCTCATGATCAAAGTCTTATGTACAGTGACAGCCTGACATGTTCCTAATTCGTTGGTAGGGTGAAGGAAGGAGGGCGAAAACAAAACAAAACAAGAAACAATAGCTATACATTGAAAGCAGACCATTTACAAGTATCATTGAATGTCTATGAGTAGGCCTTTAAAAGTAAAGACTAAAAAACAAAATCCAGTTTTCATGTTGGTTTATTCATTTTTTTTGCAAGTTCCAATTATTAGCAGGAGCACAATTGATTGACAGCAGACCAAAGATGTAGTAGATGTAGGTAAGCGCATGTGATTGGTGGAGTGTAAGCTTCAGCTGCTCGTAAATGTTGTAGCTTCAGTTTGAAACAAGTCTTGACAGTTTGATATGTGTAGTAGGATGATAAATGTGTACAAAAGGTTTCACGCTCCTGTTCTTTTAACAAGGTTACCAAACTGGCAATTGTACATTCTTATGAATAATACTGAGAAGAAGAAGAGCTTCCACACTGTCAATAAAGGCAGTAAATCAACCTCACCAAGACAGTCAGGTTCTTTGTGGTAGGTGTCCCCCTCCAAATAGCCCAGGGCGCTGCAAGTGGCCAACAGCTCACAGTTCATCATGTATAAGTCCATACAGCACTGTTCTACCTATGAGAATATTCTGGTCTCAATCTGTAAGAAAGGGCAGAGGAAGAGATCAAAATATATTACATTTAAATCCAAGAGAAAACACTGGTTCAGACTGAACATTTTCCCATGAACACAGGCATGCAACAACAGATACACAGACTAACGACAAACACAATGTGCCACAGCGTCTGCACTGAAAAGCATGGCGGTCTTCCTCATATTTTGACTCCAGTGTAACATAAAGCCAAAGCAGGCAGAAGTAGTGAGGAAGCCATAATACTGAGGGTTATGCAACCAGTGACCCAGAATGCACCTAGTTAGCCTACTTTCACTGGAGGGAGGGTAAAGGCTTGATACAATACATTACATACAAGCAGTAATTCATGGGAAGCTTAATAGACATTGTACAGAAAGACACAGTTTCTTAACAAACAAGCTGTCCTCACAGGAGCTGAAAACAGGAAAAGCAGGGACAATGTTCTGAAGAATGGGATTTATTTTATTTTTTCTATGGCTTATGTTATCTGATATCGTCGATATGAGGCTTCTTAATAAAAAGTTCTGTTCCACACTTAAATAGAGTCAGCACCATTTAATGTGGAACAGAACACTCAGAATAAGAAGCCAACTGTACAGAAGGACAACATGGGACAGAAGACACTGTAGAGTAATGAGAGCATTGTGCAAAAGTTTGTTCTAAGATTAAGTTCATTGGGTTTTTGCAACAAGACAAAGACAAGACAGAAATGTGCAAGATAAGCTGGTGTAAATGGAGCAAGGTGTAAAACCAGTGTGGCAGTTTAAGTTAAAATACTGTATGAGGGTCTTTTAATGTGTGTGTGTGAGTGTTACAGACAAGTTTGAAAAGATGGATAATAAGACTACCATTAAATACTAAGTGACTGTATAGCTACAATCTAGAGTAGGAAAGAAAATTGTATCATTTTTAACAATCACAATTTCAGAGCGCAATTTTCAAAAGGCAAAAACTGTTTTTGCTTCTAATTATATATACTATATTAACCAACATTTTGGTTTACATAAAATGTTACATAAATAATAGTTTAGATAAATAATAATGAAATGTACTAAAACAGAGCTTGTGTATCAGCATTCTTGCACATTATTGTCTGAAAAGCTGACTTTCAGTTTTTCTTTTAATCAGATTTCATTTAAAACCAATACTGGTAAGAATATGATAAGATATTTTAAACTCATTCGTTCAGCCATAGACTAAAATATATTTGTAAATGTAAACGTACTTCCTTCTCTCCTTCAAAAAGTATGTTTATTAGCATAGAGCAGAGGCATGCATTTCTTTTTCTCTCAGAAAGTCACAGAAACTATACAGCCAGGCTAATAAAACTGCATTGCAACATAATTTCAGCTATGCGGTGATTTTGACGTATTTATGCCGATGACACTGGTTCCCCAGACATTAACTGAAGCAAACTAATAAACATAAAGTGCAAAAACTACGACTGTCACCTACAGCTCGTGACCTGAAAGTCGAAGGCCTTGGTTTACTCACTCTGATGTTAGCCGTTAGCCAAGTAAACACACGGAAGAGCAACCAGCTAATGCAAACTCAACTTTAAACTCACCAGAGACATCAGCAAAAGTGGCATTAACTTCATCATCAATAGCACTCTCAGGGTAACACATATAATCGAGCCATTGTTGTAGCTCGCAAGATAAATTATGTTTTCAACCACATAGCCCTTTCTCAGCAGGAACCGCTTTCGCCTCCAAACTCAAATCCCGCGCAAAATGTAGATTCGCTCCCGTGAGCGAATCGGTTCATTTGAACTGATTTTTTTCAACACTCCTTATTCCAACCGACTTACAATTCCAACGTATTGCAGCGCACAAACAACGCAGCAGAGAATAGACATTTCGTGTCCGAATGTAGGGGACAGCATACTTCTAAACTCAGCCGTCTCGCCTAAAGTATTTCTTTAATGTATTGATTCACTGAATCAGATGATCGAATCATGGGTCGACTCTGCAAAGTGAATAAACACGTCACTGAGGCGAGTGCTGACTTTCTTAAAGGGACAGTCACACGAATCCACATGATCCTTCATACCACATCACATAATTTGCAAAGGTTGGTGGCTAAAAATCTTTTTTGAATTGTAACTATAGTATTTCCAAATTGTGAAATTTTATAAACAAGATATATTGTCCAGGAAACTGTTATATCCACAATTTATCTCTGCATAAGAAAATTATATGGAACAACACTAATATTACAGCTAATCGCAAAAGTTTGTTTAAAGAAAATTGGCATAAAAGGGCATAATTTGTCATATATTTGTTTAATGATACAGGTACTATGTTATAATATGAAGACTTTCTGAAAATATAAGATATAAAGAATTCATTTTGGTAACTGAAGCTATAAACCGAAGAATGTAAATTAATGAAATGTCATTTGGAATATCTTAGCATTTCTATACAGGAACCCAGTTTAACTATTGAACATTTAAACATTTTAGACAGGAAATGTACAAATATTTCTATAGGGAGAGAAATACAAAGTATTGCTGAGCGTCTTCTAATATTGTTTTTCAAACAAAATAAGGGAAATGCACTTTAAGATCTTACATAATGTTTATCCATGTGATAAGAGAATCTCTAGGTTCATTGACATAGAAGAGAAATGTACATTTTGTAAAACTGAACCACACACTGTTCTACTTTCATTTTGTAATTTCCCATCTCCATCTGTGCTTTGGAGAGACCCAGAAAAGTTTATTGCAAGTCAAACAGGCCAAGTTACAATAAGGATAAAGATATTATGTCAAAATATGAAACTAATAATCCCGTAGTCTGGTATGTTTTAAATCTTGTACTTCTGATGAGCAAGTTTCATATACAGAAGGCAAAGTTCTCTGGCCTAATATAAATCTTTTATTGATTAAATAAAAAGAGCACGTGCACCATACGTTATTATGAAAAGCTGTTTGATACTTTCTCTCAAGAGCAGTAATTTTTTTCATCTAATTTTATTTTGTCTATGTTCATACAAGGTGGTTAAATGTATTTTTATTTGTAATTTGTGCATCTTGCATACTGTTGTATTATATCCCCCTTTAAAAAAAATATATATATATATATATATATATATGAATGTATATAAAGGGACAGTTACACACACAATGATTATCTTTTCTACTACTATTCTATTAGACATTTTAACACAATGATATAGTCTTTAATGATAACAATTAACATAAAATGTCTCACAAAGCCCCAGCAACCTTGTTATCACGTTATAATGTCGCTCCAAATGTCAACTATTGCAAATAATACATTTAAACACTACAGACCGCAGAAAATATGTTCTGCATAGCTTAGGGTTGAGATTATTTATTTTATTACTTGACTAACTAGCATGTTACACCTACCTCCGAAATATATAAACAGTAATTCTCCTCAATGCGCGTGAACTTCCCTTCATAAGCGCGTAATTCAGCGTGGAGCAGCAGCTGAGAACAGCGCTCCAAGCTCGGCTCACACCATCCCAACAACACGCTAAAGTTAGATTTAATAGAGAAGATAAGAGAAAAATAATTTCACTATTAATTTATAGACTATTTACAGACTGTTTAAATGTTTGTAGAACTGAATAAAGCAACTTAACACAACAATGAAAGACTTTAAAATGTCTTTAATACTAGCCACCCCCATTGAATAGCGGTAGTGGTTTAACCCAGTCACATTCTCGCGTGCGTGACCGCCATTGTCGTAAAATATGACGTCAGTAACAACGCTACCACCAAAACAAAGTGAGAAACATTCTAATCAAAGTCAGTTTGAAGAAATTGCATTGAAACTGAATCTGAATTCAGCTGATTTATTTAGCTAAAACAAATAAGTTGCAATGTGATGTCATGTATAATGCACTTATTTCTCAGGCTTTAGTATACGAATAAAAATATTATAAGAAATAATGTTTTTTTCCCCGCTTTATTAAAGCCATAAAACGTTTTTTCTTCATTTGTATAAGTCTTCGTTTGTGCTGGTTTCTGTGCAAAAAGACTGCATTTTAGTTATTTCCCTGCATTGCCCATGTAAATGTTGCTATAACAGATGTATAATAAATGTGTAATTACTACATATATGGTTTTGTTTTATGACATTTTGTAACATGAAACACAAGACTTGTTATTTTTCTTAAACATTTATTTCACTAGCAAAAGTGGAAACAAAGTATAATTTCAAAATATATAATCAAGTTAAATGTATTTTGTAAGTACACTTAAATTTAGAATTTGATGGATGCAACACACTTGCAAAAAGAATTGCGATAGGTGGTGTCTTACACTAGTTTTCTTTTATTTACACCATTTAATAATTTGGGAATTAAAGAGACTAGCTGTTGCAGGAAGTGGAATTTATGTCCATTCTTGTTTGAAACAAGACTCCTCTTGCTTGACTGTCTGTGGTCACTGTTGCCTGATTGTCCACTTCATGAAATGTTACAGTATACATTTTCATTAGGAGACAGATCTAGACTACTGGCGGGCAAGTCAAACATTCTCGCTCTATGTCTGCAAAGCCACACCATTGTAGACTGTGCAAAATGAGGACTGGCATTGTCTTGCTGAAATAACTGTAGACCTCCTGGCAAAAGAGTAGCATATGTCTAAAATTCCAATACACCTCCACATAATCCATGCTACGGGACCTGATGTCCCCCTATACCATGGCAGACATTAGTGTTTTGCTTACACCTTTCTCTGACAACAGTGTTTTGGTTCATCTTTGGCATTGATCATTTAATTAAATTTAGTTTATATATATATAATATATATACACATTTTTCATCATATAAACAGATTTTCTCCCCCAAAGGAGAATAATGTCATTAACTGTTAAAAAGTGAAGCCCACTACATGAATGGTTTTAATTATCAGTGTTACTTTACTACATAAATAACTATAGATCAGGTGTTACCAAAGTCCATCCTGGAGGCCGGTGTCCTGCACAGTTTGGTAGTCCCCTTCCTCAAACACACTTGGCAACAGGTGAGTCTAAACAGCTGTGTCAGGGAAATCATCAAACTCTGCTGGATCGGAGTTGGGCATGCCTGCTATAGATGTTCCATGATATTTGGCACTGATCTTATGGAATAACCTTTGAAACTGAAGCTAAGATTTGCAAAATTGGACAATAGAAGATTGGAAAAATGTCACCTGCTCTACTCCAGCTATGACGTTCAAACGGTCAGAATTTGGCACAAAAAGCATGGATTCATCCTGCATTGTGTTAGCGGTTCTGGTTGGTGGCGGTGTAATTGGGTGGGGGATGTTTTCTTGACCCATTTTGGGTCTGAGCATTGTTTAAACCTTACAGCCTACTTGAGTATTGTTGCTGTCCATCCCTTTATGACCACATTGTGCCTGTCTTCTGATGGCTACTTCCAGCAGGATAACGAATCATGTCAACACCTTGTTGAACCTATGCCACAAAGAGTTAAGGCAATACTGAGGACAAAAAAGTGCCCAACATGGTACTAGCTGAGTGCACCTAATAAAGTGGCAGGTGAGAGTATAAATCCATGTTTAGACACAGGAATGTTCATTCTTCCAGTGCAACTTAAAGCAGTTTGCTTGTTCCTTACAAACAGGTTTAAGCAGCAGGAGCACAGTTCAGATACAGTAGACCTGCATTAGTAGCTCAGGGCTCCAGCAGTGTGGATGTTCATGGCTATTATTAGCAGATTAGTTCAGCTGGTAATACACTAAGTACATTACGTATTTCCATGTGGGTGTACTTAGTGTTCTATTTGTGCACAAAACCTTTATGTATATAGACCAAGACAGTCTGTTTCAGACATTCTGTGAATGTTTGGGTAAAGTTATGGCACTGGGCGGCAGTGTTCAGCACCGTCACATCACAGCAAAAAGGTCCTGGGTTCGACCCCTAGGTCAGTGTGTCTCTGTGTGAAGTGTACAAGCTCATTCTCTGCCTTAAAAGATGCTTTTTGTTTTTGAAGGTGTCCGGTGTCCTGCACAGTTTGATAGTCCCCTTCCTCAAACAGACTTGGCAACAGGTGAGTCTAAACAGCTGTGTCAGGGAAATCATCAAACTGTGCTGGAAACCGGCCCTTTA
>JBBIGC010142297.1:0-20288 GCA_037576955.1 Lepidarchus adonis | reverse complement strand
GTTCTGACGCCCCATGTCTGGCGTGGCCTCGCAAGGCATTGCGGGAACATGGCGGCGTGCGAACCTTACAGTTGTAGTGGCAAAATTGTATCTATTGTGTGAAATTTCAAAGTTTGAAACTTTACATCATACAATATTGGCCCAGGAATGTATTGACTGTGACAGGTTTTTTGGCTTTTAATGGCCATTTTATTGAGATGAAAATTCGGGGATGTGAGCAAATGTAGCCAAGTATAAGCCCACTTCCAGAACTGTAGTTTAAGCCATTTTTGAGATATGAAATGTGTCAGGCAAACCAGACCTTTCAGAAAATTTGGTGCAGGACGTCAAATTGTCAAAAAAGCAAATGGTATTGCTAGTGAAGTACAAGATTTTTACATTGAAACACTGCTTCACAAATGAGTCATAATAAGCTGGGGTCTTGTGCCTCCTAGAGGCTATTTCATCATTTTTGTCCACCTGGTGGCCAGAATGTGCATATTCCTGTCCCATTTCAGGAGCACTAGCACAAGATTTTTATATTTTATCCCATATCAGCCATAATGATGCTGTATAAAAACAGATTAAATAATGTTACTGAATAAAATTGTCAAATAATAATAATATTAAGAAGAAGAAGAAGAAGAAGAAGAAGAAGAAGAAGAAAAAGAAAAAGAAGAAAAATGTGTTATAACTTAATGAAATTTTATTACAAAACATTGTGCTCCACTTCTATTCATCCACTTATTATGAAATTTATAGTTTTCAAATGGTGGGGGGGAAAATATTACAAAAAATAATTTGCATGTGCTTTTTTCCCAATCAGAGTGATGTGGCCTATTTGACAGAATTAAGCAAATCAATGCTACACTAATCACATGTGCACACTTGACACTGTCCCATGTGAAGTTCATGGCAATACATTCTGCACACAGGTACATTTTACCTGCTGGGAGGAGATGATATTTTGGGACGGTTTAGAGTACATTGTGCACTTTCAGTAAGCTGGTCCTCACTTTTGGGATTTGGGTTGAAAGCTAAAAAGGTTACAGAAGGCAAGTTCAAAGTAATGTGTTCAAGCAGTTGTGGGTAAAAAAATGCCATTTGAAGAAATGTCTCACAGCGCAGACAAACTGCCAAAGCTCTTTCCACAAAATAGAAAAGTTTTAAAACAGAAATGCTCCTCCTTATCGCTTTTAGCCGGTATCTCTTTAATCTCTGTGTTGTTTCATGTCGACATTTTCTTCCTTTTCCTATATTTAGAACAAAGATCTGACTTTAACGTTTTCTCCTTCCCTTCCTTGCCTTGTAGAGTTTAGAACGGAGGCCCATTTTCTCACTACTGCCTTGTTTATGGTGGCCAATTTATTCAAAACTCTTATTTTGTATTTCATAGCTCCACTGTATGTGTATAAACTCCTGGACTGTCAGCAACAAGGAGGGCAAACAGGCATTTGACAAATCACTTTTTAAAGTACAGAAGCAGCAACCACTACTTTTAGATCTAGTTCAGGGCACCAAAGCTCTTCATTAACTGCACAGAGAGAGTGAAATGGCAAAGCCAATCAAAAGCTCTACTTCAGCTGGGTGGGCAGGACATCGCCCAAACAATGGTCAAAGGGTGAATAGGTAAATAGGAATGTTATCAGTATGACCTACAGTGTGCTATATGCAGTTAAAAGTAGTTGATATTTATAATAACACAAACATTGTTTGGTCAAAGGAAAGGCATAGGGGTTCAAAGACATGGGACTCCTAACAACCATGCAAGACCTGGTTGACCACAACGAACCTCCCCCATCAGATTAACAACTCCGCCTCCTCAGGCTGAAGGAAAATAAATAGTAAAAAACAACCATTTTTCCCTCAGCGGGAAGGACTTTAAAATTGCATGAGGTCTTGACATAACTAATCTATTATCTAAATAATGATTTTCCACACAACGAATAAGTCAGAAGAGCATTTTGATATTAAAAACAGAAGAATATTTACTCACAATTTCTCAGCAGTTACATTAAACAGATAAACCATCATGTGAAACGGAAGTTTTCCCTGAAGAGCTCGCAGCGTTGGGTGAGAGAAGGCACAACCGAGTGTCCTACCTTCACGAATCACAAAGTTCCACCCAACCGGCCCAAGCCTTTATAAGAAAACCTCAAAATGTTTTGACTAGTGACGACACGAAACTCAACGCCCAGTTAATAACATTTCCATATTTGGGATGTTTTACCTTTGTCCTTGAAATGTTAGCTTATCCACCTTGCTAGCCCCCTGTGCCTCTAAGTATAAACAAAGTTTTTGTTTAGCTTTAGCTCAGTGCTAGCAGTCTCTCTCTGTTCTTTCCTGGAATGTCAACAAAATAGCCCAGCCACCTCGCTAGCTATTTGGGCCAATCAAAAGTCCTGTGTGCTTTTCCAGGAAGTTATAAAAGCTGGCTTCTCTTCTCTCAGTGCATTCTCACTGGCAATCCATGTTCTTGGTGCGAGAGGAGGTTCTTTCCTCCAACACTACTCATGAAATTTGTGTGGCTTTATTGTGCAAAACCACTCAAAATGTATTATTGAATAATTGTTTCCAAAATCTCTTTACCCATTACAGCTAAACAGGCTTTGGTTACCTGTAAAATTGTCCTTTATGATTGACCATTGTTCTCATTGGCTGCCCTGTAGTGTGCATCATTCAGAAAGCAGGCCATGGATCAAACATTCCCAGTAGTGGTAAATGGGAAGATCCACCACATTCCTTGTTCCCAAAATACCTGGAGTGAAACATGGGCATGACCTTTGTTTTGTTCTAGCACTGTAGCAAAGCAACAAACCAAAATTTGGGATCAAAACTCTGAAATGTAATACCACTACCAATTTATGTACTTTTTCACTAGCAGGACAATTCCAAGCAAAGTTGCAGTAATTTTGAGTTAATGCTTAACATTATTTTTTTTAATATCAATTGAAACTATGGTGTGTTTTCTGCCTTTTCTTGACCTGCCCTCTTTATTTGTCCATCATAAATTTGGCTATTTTATAAGCTACATTGGGAACACCACCAGATCAGACTTACTCTAGCTCTGCACAGAGCTCCACACCATTGGAGCACTGGCAATCGCTGCTTCATTAGCAATGCAGAATATCTGAACCATGTTTTTTGTGTTTAAAGGAGCGACCACAAATTGGTAAACAAGTTTGTCACGTTCATGACTGGGACATGTGTGTATTTGACAGGCCTGAAATGGGAATAGGTTCCCAGAGTGCATCAATTTGTCAGATGTTTTTGGGTATAATCTTTTAAGCTTTAATGAGCTCCTCAGAAACAGGCAGTGTTACTATTAGCTTGCAAGCGACATGGTGAGTGACACCTCTGACATACAGTAGCACAATGAATGATCAAAGCACTGTGTACTGTGTTAGCTTAGCAAGGTTATTAGTGCAGCAGTGAAAGCATTTGAACAGATTGATGCAGGTGGCTGTTGCTTCCCTGCTTCCATGGCTGTTAAAACTATAGTCTTTTCCACAGTCACGTCCCCAGGAATAAAGTGGATTTGTGTTTTTTGTCACATGAAGACGAATTTACTTATATAGACCATATGGGCTGTGGAGTGAGGGTACATTTTGAAATGTTAATGTACCATATTAATATATACACATACTAGCAGGGAACCCGGCGTGGCTGGGAAAGGATAGTACTCAGAAAAGGGGGAAATGTGGAACTTGGAATTCATGGTAACATAGCAGTTTGTAGGTAAAGGAACAAAGCAGGAATGGTGACAGTTATCCAAATAAACGGAAAACTTAGTGTAAAAAGGCACAATAGAAAACTTTATTTCCGGAACACTGAACTGATAGGGGACGGCTTACAGCACTTCTTTATAGACGATGTTGGCAGGTTATCCTATGGGGGTGTCTATGTATGTGAGCTCACTTTCAGGGTTCGGTAATGAGAAAACGATGCAAAATACGCGTCAAATGCAACCGGGAGTAACAATACAGGCTTCGGGAGCATGAGATGCACCTATGTACCAACTTCGGCCGCAATCCATGCAGCCGAATGTAAACCCATAGCGAACAGACAAACAGACATTCTCTTTTATATATATAGACAGTCTCTGGTCAGAACATTGGTGGAATTCTGCAATCACCAGGGATGTTTTATATAGCATCAGAGAGCTCATTAAGAAGCTCAGTCAAACACGCCAAACCCTCCTCGGCTTCAACAGCACGCTTGAGCGGCCTTGTTGAATGTGTCGGACAATGAACAAACAAACAAACGAGTTTGTTTCTAATGAACAACAGCAAGTTTATCATAAAATGACTCATCCATCTCAAATGTGTTCCCAAATGACTTTCTCAATTGTTGTTCTCTTTCTCTTTGGACTGCTATGGTCAGCTAGTCAACAAAAAGGCAGACCATTCATCAGCTGCTTCATCAAGTGGTGGTTGTTAAAGAAGTAATGCAACATTTTACAACCTAACTGAAAAGTCTGTTGTCTTGAGATTCAAATCTACTAGGAGCAATTGTTAAATTCTTAAATAACCAGAATACATGATTACATGACTGTGAGAATGTCAGCTCACCTCCTGCATTGTCTTGGTCTTCAAACTTCTTTTCAAGGCAGTCCTCCCTAGACAGCGATCCACAATTCTGCACCATCCACAGACATTGTGAGTTATGTTGGCCCATCATGGGGGCTTGAGTACTGCTTTAAAGACGGGTCTAGAGAGAGATATTCCAGACTAGGAAAGCTCTCTTCTGATGATGTAACTCAAAGGTGGAAGGAACATTTAGAAAACTACTCCTCAAGGGCAGTTTTTCAGGGGGAGGGGCAGTGTAGGCAGGATTTTTTAGCTGGTGAATACTGAAGGAAGATAGATCGCATTACTGCTAGGAAGCCAAATATCTTATTTCAGGAGTCTTAAAATAATCATTTTGTTGGACAAAATGGCAGAAATCACTTGATAGATGAGGAACACAGCAAACTAAGAGCAATGTAGCTATGTTGCTAACTTGATCTCACATTAGTTTGCCCTTTTTCTGGTTGAAAGTGCAAGAAATGTTCCCATTGTGCCAGAGATAGTATCAGTATCACTGAGGTAAGTTACACTAATCCTGGCTTGGCTGTATGTACTATCTTATAGATCAACAGGTTGTAGGATGTATTTGCGTAATGCTAATCTCTTTTTGCAGCCATTAGTACAATGTATTTTTGTGGGAGTAGGGGGTATTCTTTTTTTTCTTTTTTTTTTCAAATAATTACAATTGTATGGATTTAAAAAGACATTATCTGCACTCAACAAAAAAAGTGTGTACTTTACAAATTTGAGCATAATTGTTTAACACAGCAAGTTTATTAATTACATGAGATGAGAAATGATTTAAATACAATATTATATAGCGACCATTTGTTTTGTTCATCAGTTTGTCACTGGGTAAGGGTAAGATAACAAAGGGGAATTTCACCAATTCTTAATATATTCTGCATAATTAAATTATTAAGATGAAAAATATTTATTATGTGGGTTTGGAGTGAAATGCTGTGATATAAAAAAAATTACCAAGCCCGGACTTTTCACAATGGAAACATAATTTTGTTTCCTCTAAAAGTTCCCGCACAGACACTTTGAAATGGTCATGAAATAAACCATGAAATGCTGAACATGCTGATTTAAAAAAATAAATGGAAGTCCAATTTATCTGCTGTATGTCATCTGAATAACAGTGCAAATTGTATAATATGTTTATAATAAGTTTCACATACACAATTTTGTTAGAGAGTAGTTTTATAAGTCCTCCTCACACGCAATGTGAAGTTGTGTGGGAAACCAAGTCGAAGCAACTCCTCCTGAAGCTTGTGGGGAAAAAGGAGGGAGATGGAGAGAAGTAAAAAAAAAAAAGTGGTTCAGCATTGTCCAGACTACATTAGCTACATTATTAAAACAACCGATGGATCCACATACCTTTATCAGAACCAGTTTCTCAATATCAGCTATTGATTGGTCCTTATTAGTAATGACCTTTGCTCTCAGGCCTATCAAGCTGGAGGCCGTGCGTACATCATCTGTGGAAACCAATTAAGACACCACAGTCTGTAATGAAGATTACTGAATGACGTGTCATAGAAAACCAAATTTCCCTCACTTCATATGAATAAGGGTAATATAGTACATTTAAAAAACTGCTAAACTTTTAAAAACACAGTCCACTTCTCAGTCCATACAGTCCAACATGACGACTGCTTTTAAATGCACTGTTTTTCTCATGTCACAAAATAAAAACACTTTTACATGGTAAATCCCCCTGCTCTGCCACCAGCCGTTTAGCTCTGCATTCACTTCAGAGTGTTCAGAGGTGCAGACATTTTTTTTTTGATAATATGCCAAGCAAACATGCTTCTCATAGTCTTAAGAAGTGTCAATCCTCGCACAGGGGTTTGTGTTCTTTGCTGAAAAGCAGAGAAACCACAAATGGAAACATGTCCTCAAACAGGTATTTTTAAATTGTAACCCAAAACCAGGGTAAACTCACAGCACGAGTGAATGAGTCTTCAGGCTTGGTAGGCTAGTTAACATGCTCCTCCACTAGTATTGTGAAGTAGGGATTGTTTATGGAGTTATTTAGTATAAAATTACAATATACAAACTAAAGTGTTACATGGATCAAATGCAATGAGTACTGTTAAACACGGGGTTGCATTTAGCATAGCACAAAAATATATTAGCATCATGCTAATGCATTGGTTGTTTAAAAACCAAGTATGGCTACATAAACCAGCTGTTATTTAGTAAAAGAAAAGTAAAACTCACCCTCACACTCAAAGTGCACCACAACAAAATGTGACCGCTGCATTTAACCCATCACATGCTCACACATGAAGTAGCGGGCAGCTATAAACAGCACAAGGGGAGCAGCTAGCTTGTTCAAGGGTAGTACCTCAGTGCTCTCTGTGCTGCAACCTTTTGATTCCAGGGACAAAGTCCTAACCCCAATGCCTCCGCTCCCACAATTTAATGAAATGCTCATGATTTGTAGAGAATTACACAAGATATTGGAATATTCCATGCTTTATGGTAGTAGAACATGCTAGGAGGTTGCAGAGATTACAAAAAAGGTCCAAGTTTGAAATGGTCAAAGAAAAAATTTGGAAAACTATAATTTCAGCACTCATGTACTTAGCTAGAATAAATTGAAATGCTACCAACAATAAATGGTTCCAGTTCTAACAGAATAAAATTGTTAACTCGTAATTTGAATGCCGCTACTATCCAGGCAAGGGAAGATTTAATTATATGAGAAAATAAGCTGGACACAACTATCTTCATTCAGTCTAGTCTTCTGGTATTATCCCACATAAGAGCAGCTGTAGCACGAAAAATGAATGCTGGGTCTGACAGAAAGGGGTCAGAACACAGTGTACCACATACAGAGCTGCACTGAAGGCTCAAGAAAGAGCTACACAATATTAGGCTGTTAGTTGGTGTTAATGATGTGGCTGATCGGTGGCTAGCTTAGCATAAACACTAAACTGGCATTACTTGGCTGTAGCTGTGAATGGGTGTAAATCATTAAATATGTACACTGTAAATGTAATAACTATGTAAACTTTAAATATAATGGCAAGAAAGGAATTTATTATGCTAACCATGTTAGCTGGATACAAGTTAAGCTAAATCTCAGAGGACATTGGTGGTAACCCATTCCAATGGCCTGCTACTTTGCTTATCACATACCTGCTGGCTTAGATGTTCTGTCTGTAGTGGGTGTGGGAACTGTGGAATTCACCATGCAAAAGAAAGACATAAATTGATTAATGATGGATTTGTTGATCGTATACCTTTACACAGAAAGGTATTTTTTACGCACAGTACTCAACGCATGTGCACCAGCAGTATATATACTGTTTATGTCAAGACACCACTATGTCATGGTCAAAACATGAATTTCCATTATATACCTGCTGGTAGAGAGGCAGTAACTGTTGCAGGTTCAGCTATGAAATTCTCTGAAAAAAAATACAAATATACATTGTAATTAATTTCATATTTTTACAATTTTTACAATGATTTATATGTAACTGGACAATACATATTGTATATATATTACCTTGACATTAACACGTTAGAAAAAAACCATTCAATATTAATCCTCAGAAGCCATCCAAAAGTTGCAAAAGCGCGCTTGTGTTTCATTTCTTATATTACTTATATGTTTTTTCATCTTTCACAACTGCCCACCTGTCCATTGGAAAGTTTGTCTATAAAATCTATGAGCAACTGTTGCTTCATTGGAGTCACTTAATCACCTGCCTTCCAAACCAACTCAACCTCCATGAATCACCTGCATGTGCTGTCCATTCCCCTAATCTACTCACATAAACTCCAAGGGAAGCTTCTACTGATCTCAGGCCTGTTAGATATAGACCCTACAGCTAATAAATGGTTAAGTCTGTATACACCTTCCGTCGCAGGTGGACTGGACTCCTTGAAATCTTGAAATAACCCCTAGATATGTGTGTTTGCCTGTGTCTGCCCTGTCATTGACCTTGTAAGTGCTGAAATAGCCTCCAACATCCCCGTAACCCTGACCAGCTTGGAAAAAGAAAGCAATCAAAATACAGCAAAATGGCAAAAATAACCCCTAAGTACATTTTCTGAGTTAATGAATAAAACAGGGGACTCACGGCTGTAGCAGATGAAAGGGAGAGTGGTTTCACAGTTCTCATCTGTCCATAGTCCAGAATTATTTAAGGACACTGCTGTGCAGTGCTGATCCAGGTAATCATACATGGAGTTTTTTCCATTATCCGGCTCTCCATCTGTCCAGTAAGTGAATGAGGAGTTACTGTTGTCTGACCATGTTCTATTTCGGTACAGTCCAATCCAAGCTCCCCAAATCCCATTCAACAAATTGATGCTGATGCTTTCTGATGTTGTCTGGAAAATCTCCAGGCTCTCCTGTTGGTTCCTCACACTGACCAGGTCTACATAGTGCTCCCGGCAGTAGCTTTGAGCATCTGTCCAGGTTTTAGGATCAGCTATTGGAATGTAAGTTCCAGTGGTATCGTCACTCTCTGCAAAAAACATTTAAAAATTACATTCAAACACTAAAAAAGTCAAACGTATGATTGAAAACGATTGAAAGTGGCCTTACTGGCATAGCAAACAAACTGAAGTTCTTCTGCGCAGGGTCTATCAATCCATTTAGCCTCATATACTGGCAAGGTTTGAAATAACATCAGTGCACACATATCATTTCCTTGTTCATTAAGAGGATGCTCAAACCACCTCCTGAAGTCTCTCTCTCCCTTCTTGTAAAACTGAGGGTCTTCCAGAGACCATCTCCAGCTCTTCTTTGGATCATCATACAAGCCAATCCATGCAGTGCCAGCATAACTTCCTTTGAAAGAGTCCAGCAGCCTGCTCATGTCCGCCATGTTGTCCACAGTGGCCAGGTCGGTGTAAGTCTGCCTGCAGAAGGTCTGAGCCGCTGTCCAGTTCTTAGACTCCTTCACAAAGTAATACTTACGAGGGGAACCAACTGGAGCTAAAGAGGACAATGATAGGGAGGCCCAAAAATGTAGAATCAATATTATTAATCACATAAAAATTAATTGGCAGAAATGGATTTGGTATTTTAGTCTGTTTCGATCCATAGCACTTTTAAAGTCCTACACAATATTGTTCCCCTCTCAAGTCCCACTTCCCATCTTGCTTCCTCAGGTCAATTAGCATCAACCTTTCTGACCCCAGATCCATTTTTCCCTGAAGGGTGACAGATCTTTCAGTGCTACTGCCACTAATGTTTAGAACTCTCTTCCACTGTGTATCCTTTTCTCTTTTTTCCCCTCACTAAACAACCTTGGGTTTGTGAGATGTATAAAGGTGTAACTTTACTGACATTAACATTAGCATAACATTAACACGTTAGCATGCTAACGTGATTAGCATCACTTTGAAAGTCTGCAGTGGTGCTTCATTTGTCTGTGAAAAATGGTTCTTCAAGAGTTCCTCAGTAAAGACAATAGCTCTACACAGAATCAGCAACATCTATTTGTACTATGGTGGTTCTTTTCATCAATGAGTAAAAGAAGATTTAGCAACAGTTACTAACTGTACACCTTTCATGGGAAGTACACTGCATGGCCAAATGTAAGAACCTGACCAGCCCACTCTTTAATGTTAAGGTGGAACTTTACACCCTGTTATGGTTATAACAACCTCAACTTTACTTGGAAGGCTTTCCACAATATTATGGAGCGTTTCTGGGGAATTTGTGTCCATTCAGCATATTAGCGCACATCTGAGGCCCATAAAAATATGGTTTGACAAAGAAGTACTCTGAACATTTTTGTAATGAATTGTAAAGTTAGTTGCAAGCCAGCATTTCTGGAACTGTACACTACACACCTGACAATGTAAGGTATGGCTGAAATGTCTGAACTCAATTGTTCAAAAGTGTGTCCAGATACTTTTGGCCATGTAGTGCATAGTGAGCAATGTCTGTAGGACATCAGTGTATTGAATGCTCCCAACTATGAGCTCACCTGTGTAGCAGACGAAGGGGAGTGTGATGTTACAGCTCTCTTCAGTCCAAATGCCTGAGCGTTCCAGTGACACAGCAGTGCATGATGGACTTAAATATTCCAAGTTAACATATGGTTCCTCTGCCTTCCAGTACCTGAATGAAGAGCTGCTCTGGTCCGACCATAATCTGGTCCTGTACAGTCCAATCCATCCATAATTTAATCCCTCTATGTTGCCAATTATGGTGTTCTCCTTACGGTTCCTGATGCTGGCCAGATCCGTGTGATGCTCTCTACAGTAGCGCTGGGCTTCCGTCCAGTTTTTATTTTCAGATATCAGAACAAAAGTCTCAGCAGTCTTTTGTCTTCCTGATGAACAAACATGTATCAGGTATGATCATTACTTGGCAATCAGTATTGCTTAAAATAGCAATCAATAAATGTAATCTTTATTTTGATGGCTAATTAAGTAATCTGTGTTTTTTACGAGCAAATAGTAATAATATACTGTAGTAGAGCTGAGGCATAGCGGGTACTGCCTCCTGGGTTTTGGGACTGTGTTTGGGGGTTGTTGTGTTATGTATGTGTTTATGGGACTAAACTGGGTATTTGTGTTTAGTTGTGAGGTAATAGCTGACGCCACCGTCATTGACTGGACTGGCTTAGGCCAGTCGTCCCCAACCACCGTGCCGCGAGCCGGTACCGGGCCGTACAAAAAATTAACTTTTTTTTTATATGATCTTAATCCGTAGCATCCAAGTTTGTTTGAGACATGAACTTTGCTGGTATTCTGGATGAAAGTCATGGCAGAAGACTGCCACAACAGCACTAAAACATATTCTGTTAGGATCATTTACGAGTTACCATAACGACCAGAGCATGTGAGGGGCAGAGGACGACGTAACTTTGATCGCATTTCAGGAAGACGCTGCTAATAAAGTTAAATAATTACACAGTGGATTCACGTTTATTATTATATTTATAAAATACCACAGTTTTTGTGTTGGTCGAATCATTTTATTTTGTTGTTTTTATCCCCTACACTTTAAATACCGTTCTGCGAAAATACTGTCTGACATTAAACCGGTCCGTGGTGCGAAAAAGGTTGGGGACCTCTGGCGGTGGGTTCACCCAGTAAGTCAGTTTTGAAATGCTGAGTTGCTCTGTATGTGCTATGCCAGTATATATATTTTTCTAATATACATTTCTCAGACTTTTGTACAGTACATACATGTATGTTGTTTTTTGTGACTTCAGTTTGGCCCATAAATGTAAAGTGTAAGCACGAGTGGTTTCACCCTCTCTGGGTGGGTATGGTGGCCCTCCCTCTCCCCCATTACTTAGCGTGATGCTAACTAGCGCTGACAAACATGAGATTTCCATTGCAGACAGCTTTCTTCCCCATCAAGGCCTGGACGGCCTTGGGGGTCCCCACTGATTTACAGATACCTCGCTGTAAAGTGATGAGGCTCACCGTCATAGCAAATGAAAGAAATCAGCATTTCACAGGGATAAATGTGCCACATGCCGCCACCGAACATCACACAAACAGGCTCCCTTTTCACAACGCTCGACAGTGTTGTGACCCAGTTCCTGAAGCCTCTCTCTCTCTCCTTGTAGATTTGCGGGTCGTCCAGAGACCATCTCCAGCTGTTCTTCAGGTCATCATACAGGCCAATCCACGCTGAGCCGTTATAAAGGCCTTTGACGGACTCCAGCAGCCTGCTCAAGTCCTTCATGTCGTCCACAGTGGCCAGGTCGGTGTAAGTGTGTCTGCAGAAGGTCTGAGCCTCCGCCCAGCTCTTAGACTCCTTCACAAAGTGGTACTGATGAGGCAGGCAGGAGGGCAGCAGACAGAAACCTTCAACATGTTTAGTTCAGAGTGTGATGATTGTGTTTTCATGTCTTTCACCAGTAGCTGTAATTAGTGCTGCTAAATTACAGAATCAAGAAATCACACTTACCTGAAAACAGCAAGACGGAAAACATCACTGTAGATAGAAAACAGTAGTTACAACTTGAAAGAGCTTAATACTGTCACATGTAAAGAAGCACATTCAGATAATTTCTTTTGACTTTATATATGCAAAAGTTTGGGCACTGCTTGATGAATGACAGATTTTGGTGATTTTGTAATTGAAAAGATGTAAACACATGGAAATAATACATCATATTTTCAACAAACATTAATGCATAGGTACTTTTTATGTCCTAAATTGAACACAAATAAAAAATAAAAACATTATTATGGCACTGTGCAAAAGTTTGGGCACCCTATATAATCAGTATTTAGTAACACCTCCTCTGGCAGATATCACAGCTTTCAAATGCTTTTTATAGCTAAAAGCCTTTCAGTTCTGTACTTGGGATTTTCCCCCACTCTTACTGCAAATACTTCTACTTCTGTAATGTTCTTTAGTCGTCTTGCATGCACAGCTCTTTTAAGATCTACCCACAAATTTTCAATGATGTTAAAATCAGGGGACTGTGATGGCCATTCCAAAATCTTCAGCCAGTGTCTCTTGAGGTCGTCCATGGTGGATTTCAAGGTTTGTTTGGGATCATTGTTTTGTTGTAGAAGCTCATCCTCTTTTTAGCTTCAGCTTTTTACAGATTTTACATCCAGAATTTGATGGTATTTAGTGGAATCCATTCTTCCCTCCACCTGTGCAATGTTTCCTGTGCCACTGGCTACAACACAACCCCAAAGCATGATAGATCCACCCCCATGCTTAATGGTTGGCAAGGTGTTCTTTTCATGAAGTGCTGCTCCTTTTTTCTCTAAACATACCATTGCTCATTGTGGCCATACGAGCAGTTCTCTCAGAGAGTTTTCTTGCTCTTCCATATCTCACCTTGATATCCACAGTTCCCCTGAACTGCCATCTCTTAATTACTGGGGAAACTGCAAGCTAACAGTGCTTTACTATCTTCTTGTAGCCATCTCCTGCTACATCAATAACTTTCAGAGTCTTATGCAGCTGCTTAGAGGAGCCCATGGTTGTTGAGTGTCCACAAGTGTGTGCACAAGGTTTGAAGAGTCAGAGTGTTTGTAAAGCTTTGAAATTGGCACCAACTGACACCAACTTCAAAAACTGATTGTTCATATATACTGGTCTTTGACAGGAGCCACCATATCTGGATCGTCAGTGTTACTTACTTCACCTGCCTGTGGTTTAATTGTTATGGCTGATCGATATACACTGTACATATAGAAGGACATGAGTTGTAATAAAGCAGCATTTAATGTCTACTGTATATCATTCTAAATACCATTGGTTAGGAAGCTCAACAGAACTTTTTCCACAATAAAAACATTTAATACAACTAATATAAAATGAAATTCACATAGAAAGATACACTGATCTTTTTCGTTTATAAAAAATATGATAAAATAATTCAAACATAATGAACGGATCTTACCAGGGTAAAGATCAGGCACTTCTCCCGGATGCGCCTTCATGTGAAAAGCATTACTGTCCGTGCCAGATAAACTGGCTTTTTAGCTTCACTGTCTGCGTTAGGAACAAATGAGATAAAATCAGGCATTAGTGTCACTTTATTCATTATACAATAACATGAGCACAGGCTGACCCATATCTAACATGCAATTTCATACCAGTGCTTCCTTGTTTCAAAACCACAGGGACAATAAGGGCATGGACATCATAAAACACAATCTGTAATTATACATCTATACTGTAAACCTAGAAGGTAGGTATTTCTAATAAAGTGGACAGACTCTGTTGAGTCTCAGTCACTTTTAAGTTCAGTGAGTCAAAAAAACAATTTTTGATGATATAGCTGAAAAGTTTTTGTACTTTGTATATTAAATGAATTTAGCGTTTGTAAGTGAATCCGTTCTTTGTATATTCTGCCCTTTTTTTATGGAAAAATCAAGGAAACCAAACAGAAAAGTTCATGATCTGAGATGTGCATACATCCCGGATGAAAACGAGTCAGACTCTTTGGATTGAAAAATGCAACCAGTCTGAGAAGATGATCTACAGCCATGCAATGACTCATAACAAGATGGAAGAGTCCATCTCAGGATAGCCTTGAATACCTGAAACTCTTTAATCATGTGTCTGGAGAAGAACAAAGAAGGAAGAAAGTGAAATATGTGCTCACGCCTCTAGCAGATGAACGGAAAGGAGGTGAGAAATGTCTCATCTATCCATGAACTGGAATTGCTGGTCGATGCTGCTGAGATGGTGATGATCCCAATTCCCAAATTCCAAATATCGTAAAGTCTGAAATTCCGGCTTCACTAGAACCAGCAATGTTCCAGCTGCATGCTTCTTCAACAAACGTTTCCTCACTTCTGGTGTGAGACGTTACAGGCGTTTTGTCTTACCGTAACTGATACAGGCTTATTGTGTTTGTTGAAAAGGTGGTGTGCAAATCAACAGAGCTATACTGTTTCCATGGGTATTGGGTGACTCTTCCTCATTGCAAGGAACAGTAGATCAATAAGCGTAAACTACTCTGAACTGAAGACATTTTGTGTGTTTTATGGAGGTTAAATGTAAATCATTTTTATTTCTTTTTAAAAGTTATCGAATGGCAGAAAACACTACAATTTTCAAGTTTCAGGAAGAGTTGTAGCACAAGATTCTATAAAAAAAAACACACTTAAGATGATCCACAATGCTTTTGGGAAATGAGGTCCTACGTATCAGATTCATTTCAAGACAAGAAATTAGGCAAAGCCCAAGGACGACTGGTATGAATGGGCAAGTGAAGCTGAGCCCTCCCTCTCTTGCAAAGAGTATGAACATAAGATTTTTGGAACTGACATTTTGTTTTTGGGGTTTTTTTTGGTTTTTTTATTTGTAACACCTGAGAAGCAACGTCTTTGGACCTACGAGCACCACCAACAGGTTATGAGAAAAGTATTAATTGTTTAAGCTAGGGCTAAATAACTCATAATGTTTTCCAGACTGAAATACTAGATTATGAGAGAATTGTTGGTACAAAAAGAATATTTCTCAGCAGTGTTTCATCATCTACTGTACATAATATTGTGAAAAGGTTTGGGGAATCTGGAGCGATCTGATTTCTGGGTAGAGCAAGGCCAGAAACGAGTCCTGAATGTCCATGGTGTTAAAAAATCTCTGAAAGCACTAAATAAACTTCCCCTGAAGTGACGATTGCGCTGCATTTATCCAAAAACCACTCAAGCAGTAAAAAAGCCGCCTCATAGGATCCAGTGAAGCTAAGCTTCCATACGCGTTAATGCACGGAAATGTACGGGAAGAAAAATGTGTCAGACTTTCTATAATAAATAGCTGAATATGAACGAGCGCGTCCTGAAGTTGTTGTTTCTAAAAGTAATATAAATATGACAGTGTATATTTGAGATTTTATTTTCTGATATATTAGAGGAACCAGAGCTTCTCTTGTATCTTAGAGTCGTCGCCACTGATGGTGTTGGAGGTGCTGCAGTCTATTCAAACTGATTGGTGTGTTTCTGTCAGAAATTCCAAGACCCAATTTCAGAGTGTAGTGTTCATGTCTGACCAGCTCAGTTTCACCACCAGCTCATGGGGGACGACTGTGTGGAAGTTACAGCGAAAGTGAATGAACAGCGACAGAATTTGAATGTAACGCTTTCCTCGCTCTAGTCCATGTCATGGTCTCAGGCTGTGTCACGGTTCTTTGTCATGTTTCATTGGTCACATGTCTAGTTCTGTCTCCGCCCCTCTCCAGGTGTATGGGTTTATGTCCCAGTATTTATGCCCCTTTTTCTCAGTCCTTGTAGTCGGTTATTGTTTGTAGTGATGTTTCTTCCGTGTTCCTTTGTTCCTGCTTATGTTTTCCTGCCATGAGATGGTGTCTGTGTCTTGTTTTGATCTCCTTTTTGGTTTTTACAATTAAAACACAGTTAGAAGTTACTTCTTCTGCATTTACTTCCATCATTCATCCTTGACACGTTACCCTTTCCTGGTGTTTACATTGTGTCACACTGTGATTGTGGATGTTCAGGCAGAAATAGCACATTTGACATCATCCTCTATTTGACATTAAGATGGTTTTATTCTTTCGTTTTCTCTTTACCAGCCTGCGCTTGAGAAGTCTGATTTGTTCCTCTACAACCTCCATGGCCTCGGTGCCCAAACCTTTGAAATTCCTACGATGACAGTATTGCAAATTCAGAGAAGCTGTGTCCTAATATTATTACTATTTAATATTCTTACTTTTTACATTACATTTTAAATTTCATTACTTTTTACTTACATTACTATTTAATGTTCTTACTTTTTACATTACATTTTACATTACATTACTTTTTACTTACATTACTATTTAATGTTCTTTCAATGGACAGCAAAGTAAACATTTTACACTGTAGCTATGACAATAAACACTTGGAATCTTTAATATTTTATGCTTTTCTTGTAAAGCTGCCATTTTGGAGATACTTTGCTTTTGTCTGACAGCAATGACTATGTTGCGATAAAGGCAAAATCATTTCCCAGAAAACCCCTGGTTATTTCATGCAATGGAAATGTTTTAATTAAATGATAAAAAGATTTTTTAAAGGTTTTGTCCAAAAAATTAATTTGATCAATATAACAGAAACCATTTGTTCCATTTAATTAAACAAGTATAAGTAAAATTACCATTTTCTTTACATTTTTTTTTTACCAATTTCCTTCACATTCATATTATTTTTTTACATTATATGGCACATAATTAAATATTAATTTGAAACATATAAGCAACTAATTTCACCTTTTGTGGCAGAGAGCTGTATGTACAAATATGTTCTGAAATAAAATAGCTCAGGTTTAAATCAAATACATAAAGAAAGTTATATCACAGGAGACATTTCTGTACAGTTGCAGCCAATAATAGTTCTAGATTATATGCTTTGGTTTTCTTTGTACCGCTTATTTATGTCATGTGTTGGTTTAGTAAGTGTTTTGTATGCTGTGTTTTGGGGAAGTGCTGCATTGCGCCGCTATGGTGAAGCAATATTTAGATTGAGACATGACGATATCCAATTACTCGCTAGGGGGCGAACATACTCGTAAATCACCCTAATCCACCGAGACATAGAAGAAGAAGTATATTCCGCCAGCCGTCAATGCTATTATTGGTTCTAGCTCTAATCCTGCACCCACGGCTTCCTGTCGCGCTCTGATTGGGCGATTTGGAGGACCCCCAGCTGTCAACCGTTGAGCTAGAATAGGTCGCCCAGACAATGCCTCAATCAATATAATGTGAATCATGACTGCGTGACTTGACGTAAAAACAACACATTGTTTAAACAACCTTTAACAGCCACAACAATCCTACTCAGACATGTATTAAGCCATAAGTATAAAAACAATAATGATATTATGAAATGTGTTTCTTTTTATGAGTTACATTACCTAATAATGCATACGTTCTACTGTATCATTGTTAAATTTGTGCTGAATTAACACATTACCACTTTTTGTTGTTTTATATTTATGTTGTATTATTTGTGACCCTTTCCGTTTGATACTATATGCATTGTGCAGCATTTGCAACAATGTGAATCAGGCGTATGCAAAAGGCACCTAAAGGGTCCAATGCATGCAAGTTGTTGAGGGGTTCGCCCGCTAACCCAACACCTGCCGGCCGCGTTCGTGTTTTCTTTTATTTCTGCTAAACGGTGAAGGAACGAGTGCAAATGATGGAGGAGTCCAAAAATAAAGAGAAGAAACAACCAGAAAAGGCAGAGGAGAAGGAGAAGCAGCCGGCGGGCAAAGACAAGGAGAAGAAAGAAGAGCAGGAACTGGTAGGGAGCGAGAAAATGCGCCTCGCAGCGCGTTTTACCTGAGTCACTGTGTGTGAAAGGCCAACGAAAATATGATTTATCATATATAAATGCATTTAAATGCCCGTTAGAGTGGCTTAAATGGAATGCGTTACACAAATGATGCCAGATTTTTAAAGCTTGCGGTGTAAATATCGGGAAATTATGTTAGAAGTTAATTAGCCACGTTAGCATTAACGTTACAGTCAATTCTGTAAACAAACACGTTCACTTCAGCGTTACTCTAACATTAAATGTCGTTGCAGTGTTATTTCTGTAGCGAACAGATGTCAGCGTGGTTCTCTTTAATCTCCTGCTGAGTCATTCGGAATAAATCCTTCTAATGTTAGGTTGTCATAATTTTCATTATGTTGGTATTTTGTGAGCGACTTCAGACTACACTATTTAGTTTTGTAAATAATAAACAAACAAATAAATAAATAATAAAGGGGAAACAAAAAAGGTGAGAAGAAAAAGTTCCATGGACCGTTTGGGTGTCTGTTGTATTCGCCTGATTGAAATTGTTGCCGCTGTATACACGAGCACATTGAATAAGGACTGTTCTAAAATGTCAAAAGGGGTCAAAAATAAATAAATACTTGTAACGTGATAGAGAAGGTACGAAAATGTTTACCAAATCATTTTCTGATGGTGTTTTTTGTAGTCTGAAGAGGACAAGCAACTGCAGGAAGAGCTGGAACTGATGGTGGAGAGACTTGGGGTGAGTATAGCATGGAGCTTGACTAGGCCAATTGTCATGTAGGGTTTTAAATCTGACTTTTCCCATCTTAACTGAACCAACTGGGTGGTAATTCCACTGCTTTTTCACAGCTACTGCATTACCCAGTAGTTATAACTTAATCAAATATGAAAGTCTTTGGATTTTTCTTTTAAATTGTACAGTTTGTATGTGTGGTGGCCTATAGGAACTCTTCACATGGTAACATTTGTTTTTCTTTTATTTTACAAACATGCCAGACAGTATTATGCATCATTCTGTATTGTCATATTCAATGCTAATCAGAAATATTAGCCAACCAAATCAGTCAAGATCATTTCTAATTCTATCCTGTATTCCACACTGCTTCTTTTTCACTTGCTTCAATTTTATTCATTCTTTTTCTATATTTCAGGAAACCGATACCTCTCTTTACCGGCCCGCACTTGAGGAGCTGCGTCGGCAGATACGTTCCTCTACAACCTCCATGACCTCTGTGCCCAAACCTTTGAAATTCCTCCGACCACACTATGGCAAACTCAAAGAAGTTTATGAAGGGATGGCTCCTGGAGAGAACAAGGTGTGTGTTTGTGTGTGTGCACTTGTAAATGATAGGGATTGTGCGTGGGACCTGAAGTTGTGCTAAACTGTTCCAGGTGTCAATGTTTGAATACTGAAAATGACAGTATTCAAATAAGACATGTAACACAAGTTAAGGTTGAAGTCTGCTGGGAAAACATATGGGCCAGAAATGCAGTGGGATGCTGTTAGGCAGTAAGGCAGTAAACTGTTTAACTCAGTTGTTCCATTATATTAAGCTAGAAAATAACACGTTTATATTAAAACCTAGATTAAGAAGATAGAAATAATGCAGCTTTAACTCTACTATTTAACATTTCTAATGTACAAGTGTAAAATATAAAAATCTGAATTTAAGCCCTTGTATTAAAAACGTGAAGATATTATTCAGTAGCTATTAAAGTTACGTTCAGGTCTAAATGGCAACATTTTTTTTAATGATTTTTTGTTTGGTACCTCATAATTCCTGGGTGACGCAGTGTATACTGATTCTGTGTTATAGTTTTTTCTTTCAACGGACCAGGTGTTGCACCCTGTAATAAGACTTCTATGGGAACACCACGGGGGGATGCGGGGGATCTATCCGCTATGTGTGTCAGCAGGACCGCTGCCGGTGGACGGGGTTCCTTCGGGGGTTCCCTGGCCCCTTTTCGGTGGGAGGGAGTGCCTGGCTCTGGCTTGGTGGGGGGGCTCACACTCCCTGGCTG
>JBBIGC010142284.1:0-20289 GCA_037576955.1 Lepidarchus adonis | reverse complement strand
GCACAAACGTAGCACTAACGAATGAGACTATTCTGACTAGATTTGGACGATGTGGGGGGGCCAGCTTCACGGAGGTGTAGAACCTATAAACTCCTGACAGGTGGAGTTTTTGAGTGCTAATCTGCCCCCTAGTGGACAAAGCTTTTCATTCTCCAGATAAATATGAGGTACGTTGAACATGGTGAACAAAAGGCAACCAGTGCTTACTAGAGATGGGAGGAAAAAAATCAGTACATTGTAGTATCCCAATATTTTTTGGCAAAATTGACTACTGATACATTGGTGCCAAGGATTAATATTTAAATTTTAAATTAGTAATCATTTGCAAATATATATATATATTATATTAGGTCAGCATTGTAGTGCGGTGGTTAGCACTGACTCCTCCCAGCAAAGACGGTCCAGTTGGGTGCCTTTCTGTTCAGAGTTTGCAAGCTCTCCCCGTGTTTGTGTGGGTTTCCTTTTGGTGCTTGATGACTGAAGGTATAGCCTAACACCGAGCCACATTAGCCATAACATTAAGACCACCTGCCTATTATTGCATAGATCACCCTCATTCTGCTGAAACAACTCTGACTGTGGTGCATTGTGTGTTGTGATTCCTTTCTATCAGAGCAGTATTAACATTTTGTGCAACAGGGGCTCCTCTTAGGGATCTCCCCACACACGTCAGTGAGGCTCGGGTGCCCATGACCATGCATTCCACAAGACCTGCTGTGTTGGAGATGTTCTAGTCACCACAATAAGGCCCTAATCAAAGTAGCTCGGATCCTTATGCTCCTATATCCAGCACATCAACTTTAAGAACTGACTGTCAACTTGCTGCCAAATATATCCCACACCCTGAGAGGTGCCATTGTAATGATATGCAGTCAAATCCCATTAGCTCTTCCCTGTTAGCTTGTCAAACTCTCCTCTCGCTATGAAAGGCTGCAGAACAGATTTCCTTTGTCAGGTGTATGCATTTCTCCATCTATAGCTCACCAAACTTGGGTCCATGTTAGTGCTGTAGCCTAGAACATGGTCAGTCTCGCAAAATCTGTAGGTCAGCTGCTGCTGTTGGTGGGTGGGCGACACTAACTTACGATGGACCAATCACTGATGTATCCTCAGTCTGCTTTGTGTATGGACCATCAGTCAACACAGGAAACGTCATTGTTTCACTGATGGCTGGTTGGTTGGTCCAGTCCAAGCTCTGCCTCAGCTAGTGTGACCAGTCGCATGTTACATTTTAATTTCAGCCTGACAACTATTACGGTATTAGTAGCTTCGATTCTAAATTTTGCGAATTAGATCCAAAATGTCTGGTAAATGAAAGATGCATTCTCTGACTGGCGAGCACAAAAGACATTTGCATCTATCACAGCAATCCGTGTTGATAGCTTGCCATCCCTCCTCTTGCCAAATTTAGGACCCAGACCAATAGGGGCGAGCTGTTATTCACTTCACCTGTCAGCTGTGTTAATGTTATATCTGATTGATTGATTAATAGTCCATGGATTCTTCTGGAAGAGTTACAAGTCTGTTTCTTCCTGTTTTCTCTCTTCAGATGGAATGGAGGTCGACCCAAATTCGGCTGAAGCTGGACAGTTTGACGATGCTGATGTTGATCACTGGTAAGCACTGTGTCTAGAAAATACTTTAGTGCAGGGGTGCTCACCTCCGCTCCTGAAGGTCTACCACCCTGCAGATATCATCTCCAACCTTAATTTAATACCCCTGATCCTGATCCATTAAGAGCCTCAGGGATGTCACCAGGTGTGTTGGATCTGAACTCTCCAGGGTGGTAGATCTCCAGGACTGGAGTTGAGCACCCCTGCTTTAGTACTTTTAAAAACTCTTCTTCTGGATATTAGGTTGCTTATTTATTTCTTTACATAATTTGTGTTCCTCCAGATGTAGTGTTGTTCTCCACAGCTAACTGAAGCACTTCAGGGCTTCTTGGTGATGGGGATTCATTTACCAGGCTTTTCCCAGCTGCCTTGTGCACTCAGTGGAACCTTCTGGGTTTCCAAAGCCAAAGCCCACATTTCCCCGACTGTAAAACACCATTTCTGCTTCTGATGTTGTGTTTTGTACTTTTCCTTAAGACCAAATTATAACCGTTCTGCAAAAAGAAGTGTTATTTGTATGAATTGTTAGAAAATAAAATAGTTTTTGTACAAAACGTGTCTGGGTTGTTTGTCTTGCGGAATTGTCCTTTTTGTATATTCATTGCGCGTTTCCTTTTAGACTGTCTTCTCTTTTATTTTTTTGCTTTGTCTTATTTTTATGATTTACAATAAACTGACAGCTGATGAATTCGTCTATATTATGACATTCTACCAAACTGCGAAAGTGCCAGTGTGACTGAAGCCTGTTGTTTTCCATTTACAATTTGGCATTCCCATTTAGTAATGGAGCAATTTCCCATCGCCTGTTCTGAATGTGTGTGCCAGCAGTAAGTCTTTGATTATAGATTTGCTCTTCTATAATTTGACTTATACAAACTCTTGTATAAAGATCTGAACCACCAACCTAACCCTTTACTTGTCAAAGCTCACGCTCTGTCTAAAATAAAATCTTTTAAAATCAAGTTTGGTGACCTGACCTCTCTTCCTGAAGACCGTCGCCACAGATCCATCAGGTTTCAGACCTGCACCGAAGCTCAGTTTGACCGGATGATGTAGTCAGGATGATTTTAGTTTCTAATTTTGTTCTTTAGCCAGCTTGTGGCCTTACAACTGTAATTTCCTTTGTGATTACGTAACCCCTAAACAGGATTTCTCTGATGCCTGTGCTGGCTTAGCAAACTGATGAGTTTGCCCGTACTGCAGATGGGGAAATGGCTGTGGCTCTCCAATCTGCTTGGGTAGTGGATGGTGCTGGCCATGACATTTTTGCCAGGATTCTAACTGAAACCAGTTGTGTGCTCCATCAACACCAGAGAAATAAGAGGGAGTGACTGGGTTAGTGATATTTCTGTCCCTGTGAACGGATTATCTAATTACAGATTACACTGTGGATTAAAGTCACAGGAAGGGAAGAAGTGATCTGATGGACTGTATGCCTCTGGTGCAGTTGTGCTGATGTAATAAAGCACTGTGCCAAAGTCAGACACTAGCGCAGGCAGGGGTGGCCTAGTGGTTAGGTGCCATCCTGCTATGCTGCTCACTGGGTGCTGCTAATAGCTGCCCTCTGTTCCATATTTGGATTTGTGTGCATTTATTGTAATGGAGTGTTTAAAAAATGTTCACTTTCGCTTTCACTAATAGCAGACTGCCCCAGCCATCCCCCAGTGAAGCTCCGCCTACATCTTTTCAAACACCCACTAATGCAATGTCAGTTCTGTTAGTCAACTAACACTTCCCCTGCTGGCTAGCACTGTGCTGAGTAAGGGGAAAAGGATAAGCCAGAAAATGCGGCCAGCATTGTACTGCTGGAGAGTGTCTAATGGTCATTCTTACTGGACGCTAAAAAACAGAGGATGTAATCTGACATGGCACAAGTTAGTTATTTCTAGCATATTGATATCAAATGGTCTGTGATAGGCCAAGCATTCCACTGTTGTCTCATGTCACTGATTGTCGTACATAAGGAACCTGTTACAATGCTGTTAGCCATAGCTATTATTTCAAACCAAGATTAATATGCTAAATTTTAAAAAGTAATACATTTTAATTTAAACAAAACTGAAACAAGCAACAAATGGGGGGTATTGTGCATTTTCCAGAATAACTTGACAGATTCTTGCGAAATATTTCATTCAAATGTTGCTCAGCAAAAGAAAATATCATTAATTCTGATCAAAATTAAGCACTAATTAATCTATGTTGCCACCCAGTGTATTAAGTCTGTAGCTGGCAGTTGAGGCTAGAGCTGAGCAATATGATGAAATGTATTGTTATTGTGATAAATAGAGGCCACAATACACTTTTCTGAATATATAATGATATTGTCAGTATTTAAAAACACTCATTTAAGAGAGTTTTATTAATTTCCTCAAAAGCGAGACATCATGCAGAGATCCAAAGAAATTCAGGAACAAATGAAAAAGAAAGTAATTATGATCTATCAGTCTGGAAAAGGTTTTAAAGCAATTTCTTAAGTTTTGGGATCCAGTGAACCATTATCTATAAATGGCAAAAACGTGGAACAGTGGTGAACCTTCCAAGGAGTGGCCGACCGACCAAAATTACCCAAAGAGCACAGAGACAACTCAAAGATGTCACAAAAGACCCCACAGCAACATCCAAAAAACTTCAGGCCTCACTTGCCTCAGTTAAGGTCAGTGTTCATGACTCCACCATAAGAAAAAAACCACTGATGAGCGAAAAAATCATTAAGGCTCATCACAAATTTACCAGAAAACATGTTGATGATCCCAAAGACTTTTGGGAAAATACTCTGTAGACAGATGAGACAAATGTTGAACTTTTTGGAAGGTGTGTGTCCCATTACATCTGGCGTAGAAGTAACAACGCATTTTTAAAAAAAAACATCATACCAACAGTAAAATGTGGTGGTAGTGTGATGGTCTGGAGCTGTTTTTCTGCTTCAGGACCTGGAAGACTTGCCGTGAAAATGGAACCATGAATTCTGCTGTCTACCAAAAACTGTTTTTTTTTACCAAAAATGTCCGGCCATCTGTTCATGACCTCAAGCTAAAATGAACTTGGGTTCTGCAGCAGGACAATGTTCCAAAACACACCAGCAAGTCCAGCTCTGATTGGCTGAAGAAAAACAAAAAGAAGACTTTGGAGTGGCCTAGTCAAAGTCCTGACCTGAATCCTATTGAGATGCTGTGTCATGACCTTAAAAAGGTGGTTCCTGCTCGAAACTCCTCCAATGTGACTGAACTACTACAATTCTGCAAAGATGAGTTTGAGCCAAAATTCTTCCACAGCTGTTAAAGACTCATAGCAAGTTTTCGCAAACGTTTAATTGCAGTTGTTGCTGCTAAGGGCCCAACCAGTTATTAGGTTTAGGGGGCAATCGCAGGGTCATGTAGGTTTGGATTTTTTTCTCCCTTAACAATAAAATCCTTCATTTAAAAAACACATTTTGTGTTTGTTTTTTTTGTTTGATCTGAAACATTTAAGTGTGACAAACATGGGGGAAAAAAATCAGGGAGAGGCAAAAAAATTTTCACACCACTGTAAATATTGCTGATGTCAGACAAAACCTTGTATGTCAGAAAAGCAACTATACAGTCATTTATTGTTTAAATCGCTTCTCCAGTTCAGGTTGTGGGGAAGCTGGAGTGACTTTGGGGTCAAGCAAGCAGGAGGCCAACCCATCACAAGGCACCAAAGATTGCAGCCTGGGCACGACTGAGATACCACCCACTACACTACAGCCCACTGCTCCACGTGATGGGTTAAATGCAGAGGTCACATGTTGGTGTGGTTTGTAGTCACTCTTGCTTCACTTCAGAGTAGCCAGTCAAACTAAACCACGAGCCTTTGGACAGTGGAGAACCCACACAAATCTGCGACTCTCCTCACAGAAACGCACCTGTGGCCAAACAGGGGGATGTTCCCAGGATGTTCTTGGTGTGAGACCACAACAATACAAGAAAAGCATGAAACTTATAAAAAGATTTAGGTTAGAAATGGGTTTTTTTTTTAAGTGATTTAGGACCATTCCTGCTCCTCCATTCATTATGACATTTTGAGACAATGTAAACATCAGTTAACACTCAAAATTCTGTAAAAATGTAAAAATGGGCAAAAACAAAGATACAAGGTGACAGCAACATAGTGCTCCCAGCTATAGGCACTTGTTTCTGCTTTTTCCCTAATGGGTGGGTTCCCCTTCTGAGCTTTAATGAGGTTCTCCTCACCTCTGTCGCCCCCAGTTTAGGGTTAGGGTACTGTGAAGTTACAGTACTTCATGATAATAACAGCTGTATTATTGTAATGCATATTTGCTACTGTTTCACTGCTAATGGTCAAGTTCACTCTCTGAAGGTCAAAAGCTTCTACAGTACTGACCACAGCATCTCACAGTGTTTGAGGTTCTTCCCATTTACAGAAAGCTGCTTTATGCCTTTCTGCAAAAACTGCTCACAGTCTGTATATAGTACTTTATTGCAAGTACAGGTAACTGTATTAAGAATAAAAACATTTTGCATGCAGTAACGAAAAGATTTATTCATTAATTTAATTTACTTGATTAGAGTGTATGTCCTTCTCACAAGGAAAAAATATATATATCAACACCATTATTGCCAGAAGTAACTGAAAATAGTGTTGATGTTGCATATTTAATTACAGGGGTGTCCGGTTCTAGTCCTGGAGGACTGGTGTCCAGCAGTTTGGTAACTTCTCTGCTTGGGCACACCTGATTCAACTCACCGGTTAATCGGCAGGTGTAGTGACTGTGTTTGAGGAGAGGAAGTTGTGCTAGACAGTGCTCCATCAGGACCGGAAATTGGGGCAATCCTGTTTTATTACATGCAAAAATAATGAAGATATTTGAATCAAATAAATTCAGTACTTTTTTCACAGTACCTAAACACCAGAGCAAGAGTAATGTGTTATTAGAATGTATTGCATTTCTCAGTATGTTCTTGGTTTAAAAACACCTGTGTGCTTCGTCTCATTTGCAGTATGTATAAACACATAGCCCAGACTGGACTTCAGGCTTTGTTTTCCTGAGACATCTTTCTCTCCGTCCAAAGGCACCTAGTCTATTAACACTGTGCTTAAAAATAAAAGCATGGACTCCCTCCTTCTCCAATGTCTGAGTGCATTGTTCAGATCACATTCCACAAATAATTTGAAATATAGTCAGTGTTGAATCTTATCAGTTATCAGAACAAACAAAAGCGTAACATTATTGTAACTGAATTATTCCTCACCCTTAGGCCATTGTACCAAGTGAAGGGTTGTGTGGAAAATGCAGGTTTTAAACACTGAATCCACAAACAACAGAGTCGAGAAAATGCAAATGTAACGTACTTATTAGGACCAAATTATATGGTCCAGTCTGTAATTATATACAGTTCACTCCTCACATTTTTGTAAATATTTTATGGTATATTTTCATGAGACAACACTGAAGATATGACACTGATACAATTTAGTCATTGTACAGCTTATTTAATTACTTAAATAAATTAAACTGTGTAAATTATCCCCTCAAAATAACTCAACACACAGTCATTCATGTGTAAACCACTGACACTGACAAACCACTGACAACAAAATTGAGTACACCCCCAAGTGTCCAAATTGTGCCCAAAGTGTCAATATTTTGTGTGGCCTCCATTATTTTCCAGCACTGCCTTAACTCACTTGAGCATGAAGTTCACTAGAGTTCCTCAGGTTGCTGCTGGAATCCTCTTCCACTCCTTCATGATGACATCACAGAGCTGGTGGATGTTCAACCTTGTTCCCCTCCACCTATCCTCTGAGGATGCCCCATAGGTGCTCAATAGGGTTTAGGTCTAGGGGTCATATTATTTTGGAATACAGTTTCCAAAAGAAAAGGATCATGTTCTGCTTCAATATGTCACAAATAAATTAATCTCAATCTCATCAGACCACAGGACATGGTTCCAGTAATCCACATCCTCAGTCTGTGTGAGGATCCGACTCTGGGTTTCCAATCCACACACTTCTAGTCCTAATCCTCAGCCTACGATCCACTTCAGGCCTTCAAGTGGATCATGTCTAACTAGATCAAGTTCACCTGTTTTCTGATCTATTTAAACCTGAAGTACTCTTCATTGTGCATTATTGTATTTGCCTGGCATACTTCCAGAGCAGTATTCTTTTCTCGGATCTCTTGTTTATGATTTTTGATTCTGAATTAAACTTTTGAAGCTGCATTTAAGCTTAGCATCATTCCAGAGTCTCTGCTTGTCCTCAGCAAACTGTCTGTGGGCTTTTTATTGCATCATCTTTAGAAGAGGGACAACAGCCATGAAGATCAATTTGATGCAGCGCTTGACGTATGGTCTGAGCACTGACAGGCTGAACCCCCACCCCTACAATCTCTGCATCTCATCCCCGCTCTCCCTTTCTCTCTCTCTCTCTCTCTCTCTCTCTCTCTCTCTCTCTCTCTCACACACACACACACACACACACACACACACACACACCAATTATGCAGCAATGCTGGCAGCTCTCATACGTCTATTTTCAAAAGACAACCTCTGGAAATGAGGCTGAGCATGTTGTTTTCAATTTCTTTGGTCGACCATGGTGAGGCCTGTTCTAAGTGGAATCTGTTCTGTTAAACAGCTGTATGGTCTTGGCCACTGTGCTGCAGCTCAGTTTCAGAACATTGATAATCTTCTTATAGCTTAGATATCAGATAGCCTTCAGATCTCAAGAGTTCAATGCCATGAGGTGCAAGTGACCAGTATGAGAGAGTGTAAGAGCAATAGCACCAAATTTAACAACACCTTCTCTCCATTCACTCCTGAGACTTTGGGCACAATTTGGACATTTTCACATAGGGGTGTACTTACTTTCGTTGTCAGCGGTTTAGACATTAATGGTTGTGTTGAGTTATTTTGAGGGGACAACAAATTTACACTGTTATACAAGCTGTACACTGACTACTTTACATTGTATCAAAGTGTCATATCTTCAGTGTTGTCCCATGAAAAGATATAATAAAATAGTTACAAAAACGTGAGGGATGTACTTACTTTTGTGAGATATTGTAACTACATCTGAGTAACTTAGCCAACTTTAGTCAACTTTTACAGGTTAAGCTGAATGATCCAGTACTTTAATGCTGTCTCTCATAGTGGGAATGAACCTGTGTGAATTTCAGATCCTCCATGATTTCTAAGTGGGAGAACTTGCAAAATCGCTGGGTGTTCAAATACTTCAAAGTTCCTCACTGTATGTTTGTGTACACCAGCTTAATGCTCTTGATTCTCCTAATAAACTCTCACAAACTTCTTTTGGTTTAGTAAAAATCCTGAACCAACACTTCAGCTCTGTTTGGTGGGACAACAGAACAGTGGTGTTCTGTTTCAGTAGTGAAAAAATGTGAAGAATAATAATCTTCCTGATGGTCAGAACATTTTCAGGCCTCTGTTCCTGTTCATTCCTTCTTCTGCTCGACAGCATAAAATGTCTGCCCCTTGTGTGTTATCTTTGCAGAAAGAGTCGGGATGACTTTATCCAACAGCAGGACTGAGCTCGCCATGCCTGTAAACAACAGAGGAACAATCCTCTAGTCCTCTAATCACATGCTCCCAACTTCTACAGAGTTTTAGCTGACGTACAGACATTCTCACATTATCCTAAAGAATTTTTCACACACTTGGAAATGTTCTCCCCTTATTAAGCAGGCCCAAACCATGATGTTTCCTCCACCATTCATTACGATTGGGATGATGTTTTCATGATGATCTTTTTACACCAGATGTAGTGCTGGATGTTCTACCAAATAGTCCTATCTTACTTTCATCACTTCATAAAACACTTTTCCAGAACCACTGTGTACTATCAATGTGCAATTTGCAAATTTCAGGATTTCAGCAGTGTTTTTTGTTGTGCTGTTGTGGTCATATTGACTGAGTGCCCACTTCTTAGTAGAGTTTCTCTATTTAAAGTGTCTTCATTTGTAGTGTGTTTGCCTGCACACTGGTGAATTCTTAAAGTCTTTGAAATTATTTTGTAACCCTTTCCATGTAAATCAACCATTCTTTATTGTATAACCCCTGAAAGCTCTTTTTGCTGAGGCATGGCTCACATAGCATTCTTCTGCATTCTTCTTGTGTGGAGCAAACTCAAAAAGTCTGAGTGTTTTTTTTTTTTATCAAAGCAGCTCTAGTCCACACCTCCAAACTCATTTTCTTAACAAGTCTTGTAATGTATGCTCAATGTATGCTAACACTCAAGGTATGCTAACTTTTTTGAGGGCATTAACTCAAGGGTTCACCTACATTTTCCACTGCCAACATGAGTTGTTTGTGGTTGTTCTTAATAAATACATGAAAGATCAGAATTATTTGGGGCTATTATTTTAGGCACGTTACATTTGTTAATACCCTTGACATAGATGAAGATCAGTTCAAATTAAGGCAGAAAACCACATACTTTTTCATGCCACTGTGAATATATATATATAGTTTGGCTTTTAGAACATTGACGGAACAGAGAGTGGATTATTTTGTGATGGCCGTATCTCTGTGCGTCTCTTTCATGCACTTCTGCGATTGGATGACGCTACAAGCAAACCGCCAACGTGAATAAACACTCATCGCTGGAAAAACGGGGAAAGACTCAGTAAGTGTTGAGAATCAAACGTCCCCACTAATATCTAGGGTTTGCTGAACTGCTCTCAACAATAATGTAGATAAGACAGAAGCGTATCGCTCCATAATTTGTTTGATACAGAAAGGGTTAAAACCAGCTGTATCGAAGGTGTTTTAACCGTGTCTATCCTGGACAAATTATAGAGATATCTAAATGATTGTTCTATGACTAAGAGGAATGTGTTAAACTCCTTGTAACTCTCTAATTGTTTCTGTACCTAGAAGTCACTTTGGACAAAAGCATCAGTCAAATGAATAAATGTCAATGTTGGTAGTACGATGTTAGCGCAACTTGCTGAGTGACAAATGGGAACAGCCTGAAGATGAAGTGGTTTCTCTGTGCTTCCAAACGCGATCGGAAAGCTGACTGTAGCATTGCTGTTGCTTATGTAAATTAATAACATATTTCTGTGTTATATCGCTACGTCATTGTCGATACGATATATTGATTATCGCAGTATTGCGATATTATCCTTTTCGTGGGCCACGTATCACATATCGTATCGTATTGTGAGATACCCTGTGATTCCCACCCCTAACACTTACAGATTTTCCATCGAGCATTTTCTGCTGAATCTGACCATATGCCTAGTGTCAGCTCTGCCAGGAGCTCCAGAGCAAACAGGAATAAGCAAACATCAGACATTAGCCTGGCACTTCACACGAGTACATGTCTCACCTAGTAGTGGCCCCATCCAGTACACAAAGCTGTATTCTGCAAATGTCGCACCGGTGCATGGAAACTGGGTTGAAAATGCCAGTGCTGGGTTGAACACTGCCCCTGTTGTGCTTCCCCCTGTAGAGAAACACAAGCCGAGTAAAATATGGAGAAACGGAAACAGTCTGCACATCAATGCTGTAGAGCTTCCATCTCTGGGATTAAACAGCAGTAACAAAACACAACCTCCAAACCTGGTCACTTCTTTACCATGAGCCTGACAGTGGTCAGTCTTGCGCTGCTAATGTGGCTACATGCTGCATAATAAGGCTGCTGTGTGGTATTAATACAATTACAAGATATTTTCCAAATTTCACAGTATAGTTTCATTCATTTTCCAGTTAGGGTGGTGAGGAAACTGGAGCCAATCCCAGCTGACTATCCGTAGACACCCTGGAGAAGAGGTCAATCCATCACAATGCTCTCTCTCTCTCTCTCTCTCACACACACACACACACACACCTTTGGGCAATTTACAGTAGCCAGTCAACCTAAACCACAAGCCACAAGGAAGAAGAATCAACTACATGACCTACACAAGATCACATTTTCATAATACATCAGTGTAAGCTGTAAATAAATATCGGTAAGCTAGTCTTATATGACAGGAGCACAGATCGGTCGACGTACACCAGTCAATGCCCAATATTGAGTAGTTCCCCTCATGTTGCTGAAACAACTCTGACTGTGGTCCACTGTGTTCAGAGCAGAATTAACATTCGGTACAACATGAGCTCCTCTCTGGGATCGAACCAGAACCTTCACTCCTGTTGTTTCTGGGGTCACAGAACTGGTTAAAATCTGGGGTTACATAGGTCCTCAGAAACAGCTCTGAGGACCTTTCGACACAGCACAGCTCGCTTCAGAAACAAAACCGTCTGTTCCTTACACCAGGCACACAAGGCCCTTTTGAACATGTCAACACTCTGAACACACCCACTGACCACATTTTCCTAAAACACTCCCACCTCCACCACATCCCAACTCAGAAGTCCCAACTCTTCTTTATCTATCTATCTCTATATCTTTATTTCTCTCAGGATCCCACAAACAGGAGAATTTTATGCTTTTCCACAACTTTAAATTCTAACTGCAATTTTTTCCTCCGACCTCTTTTTGAAAGGATTTGACAAGATGACCAAAATTACAAACTTCACTCCCAAAATAAATCAGTGAGGCTTGGGTGCCCATGACCCTGTCACTGCCTTCCTTGGATCAGTTTTGATGTGTTTTGCTCTAGCCATCACAATGAGATCCCTGCCAAACTGACTCAGATCCTTACACTTCTGCTTCCTGACCATCAACTTCAACCACTGTTTTCTTGCTGCCTAAAATACCCCATCCCTCACAGGAGCCACTGTAATGATAAAACGTGATAGTCAATGTTATTCATCCGTCAGTGGTGTTAATGTTATGGCTGATCGGAGTCAGATTAGAGTAGAAATTAGTAATTTGGGAAGCAGTCCTAATAAATGTCCTTCCCTATTAAGTAGGTGACCAAGTAGCTGAGAGTTCGGTTTGGAACGGAGCCAAGCACGAACCTGCATAGGCCGCCGCGGTGATCACGGCCGCCACCGCGTGCACCCTGTATCTCTCACGCAGATTGCGCGTGCACGATGCGGCGGCGTGCACGATGAAGGCGCACGCCATCTCCATGGCGGCGGCCTCCAGCAGAGGCGCGTGGGCGACGGGGCTGGCGCAGCTGAAGGAGGACGCCTTGTGTCGCGTGTGCATCTCCGAGAGCCCACGCGCCCACACGCTGCGAACGGCGGGTCGAGCCGCGAGGGCCGCCACGAACTGGCACACCACGCGCGCGCCCGTCGGACCGCCACCGTCCATGCGGCGAAAGAAGCGTTCGATCGCACAGGACGGGTTGCAGGTGGCGCCGCGCGACGTGAGCGCTTGCACCACCGACGTGGCGTAGGTGAGCGCGAGCGCAAGGAGCGGCGGCCGCGATGCGCCGGCGTCGCCCATCAGCTTGAGCTCGTGTGTGCACGCGCACAGCTGCAGCGTGGAGATTAGTTCTGCCGCGTACGCGCCGCACGCGTTGCCCGACAGCAGCCTCGCGCTCGCACGTCGCGCGTACTCGCACACAAGAACAGTCGCTCCGAGCACTAGTATTGAAACGACCAGATCCGCCATCCGTCCGTGAGTTCGCCCGTTACTTCTCCATCTCTCCCATCGAGGTGCGGGCCCGCAGGCGGAGTATTGTGCAATGTCCCGAACCTCTCGTGTCATGATTGGCTGGCGCCACTTCAGCTTTACACATCCCCCGCCGATTGGACGGTTGCGGCGTCTTTCTCGTAGCCATAACAACCTTGGTACGCAGTCAGTCGACAGCAGAACATGGCTTCGTCTCAAATCATTCCTTTCTCCCTATGTAGTGTGCTATGTAAGGCATAACATTCTGGCTCCATTCATTAAAATGTAGCACTTTCATGTCACGTTGGCCTTTTACTTTTGTTATGCTAGAAACACCAATCAAAATCCCGATCGCGATATATTTATTTAATCTATATACTGGACTATGTAGGGGGTAGGGATTCATTTGGGATTCAGCCCAATTAATACCAAAGTGAATTTTACTATTACAATACAAAATCGTGCTGTGTTTTTCTGTTTGGTTGTTTTATTGAACTTCCAGTGACCAGTATGAGAGAGTATGAGAGCAATAACACCAAATTTAACACACCTGCCCCCCCATTCTGCAAATTGTATCAGCTGGTTCAGTCCCAATTGATGGCTATAAAAAGGTGTCACATTAATTTGTCATAAAATGTGATCTTCATCTAAGTCAAGGGTATCAACAAACATGCCTAAAATAATAGCACAAACAATTCAGATGTTTTTATGACTTTACTGAGAACAACCCTAAACTCATTTTGCTAGTGGAAAAAGTATGTGAACCCTTGAGTTAATGACCTCAAAAAAACCTGTCCTTCTGAAATAATTGTGCATTTTCTGGAAAAAGATGCTGCCTTGATGGCAGAATATACCTCTTTAGAATTCACCATGGGCACTGATGCCCCTCTGAAGCATGTCAGATGTTGTACAATGAGAGTTGGACAATGTTTGCACTTTCACTTTCTTTGCTTTCTATTGTCTTTCAGTCCATCTGATGTGTTCTCGGATTTCTCTTTGTGTGATTTAGGTTTGTTTTGGTTGCATTTATTGATGCAATAGTGGACTGAGTAGAGTTTTCCTCCAGAGCCCATGTGGTGATGTTTATCACAGTATGGTGGTACCTCATGTCTTCTGAGCACCAGAAGGTTTCTGGCCTTTCCCTACATGGACCGAGATTTCTCTGGGTTACTTGAATCTGTTCGCAGTATTACAGTTGTGCTCATAATATTACATACCCTGGTGATTTGGCCTGATAACATGCGCACAACTTGACACAAACAGGTTTGAATGGATATTAAAGGTGAACATCTTCACCTGTGATCTGTTTGCTTGTAATGAGTGAGTGAGTATAAAAGGTCAATGAGTTTCTGGACTGACAGACCCTCGCATTTTTCATCCAGTACTGCCATGATGTTTTTGGATTCTAAGTCATGGGGAAAACATAATAATTGTCAAAGGATCTGTGGGAAAATATATTGAACTGTATAAAACAGAAAAGGGACATAAGAAAATATCAAAGGAATTGAGAATGCCAATCAGCAGTGTTCAAATTCTAATTAAGAAGTGGAAAATTAGGATTTCTGTTGAAACCAAACCATGGTCAAGTGGACCAACTAAAATGTCAGTCACAACTGTTACGGAATGCAAAGAAAATCCCACAAATAACTTCAGTTAAAATACAGGACTCTCTGAAAAAATGTGGTTTGGCTGTTTCAAGATGCACAATAAGGAGACACTTGAAGAAAGATGGGCTTCATGTCTAGTTGCCAGAAGAAAGTCATTACTACACAAATGCCACAAATTCCTGCTTACAATATGCCAAACAGCACAGAGACAAACCGCAAACCTTCTGGCACAAAGTCATTTGAAGTGATGAGACTAAAATTGAACTGAAAAATGAACTTTTTGGCCACAACCATAAATGCCACATTTGGAGAGAAATCAACAAGGCCTATGATGAAAGGTTCACCATTCCTACTGTGAAACACGGTGGTGGATCGCTGATGTTTTGGGGCACAAAGGCACATGATTTTGGTCAGAATTGATGGTAAGACGAATGCAGTAATTTATCAAAAAATACTGGAGGACAATTTGCACTCATCAGCCCGGAAGCTGCACATGGGACGTACTTGGACATTCCAACATGACAATGATCTAAAACAACAAGGCCAAGTCGACCTGGTATTAAATACATTTCTGGAGTGGCCATCTCAGTCTCCTGACCTCAATATCATTAAGCCATTGAGATTCTCAAATGTACAGTTCATGCAAAACAGCCCAAGAATTTACAGGAACTGGAGGCGTTTTGCAGAAAGAATGTGCAGCTTTAACCTCTGAGAAGATGTCTCATCCACAACTACCACAAATAACTTCAAGCTGTTACTGATGTTAAAGGGGCCAAAACACGGTATTAAAAACCAGGGCATGTAAACTTTTGATCAGGGTCATTTAGGTAGTTTGTGTTGTGATTATGATTTAAAAAGAGTAAACACAGTTGACTGATATTAAAGGGCTTCAACCAAACACTAACCATGACTGAAAGAAACGTTTTTGTTTTATCATTCATATTCTCTGACAATTGGTTAATAATAATACATTCTGTGAGGGTATGTAAATCTATGAGCACTGTATGACAACTGTATGTACAGCAGATGATGAAATACCTTTGAATTCTTTGAAATTGAGTTTTAAGAACTGACTGACAATTCTCACATAAACTTTGGCACAAAGTGGAGGCGCAACCCATCTTTGCTTTCAGAGACTGGATGCTCCTTTAATACCCAATCAAGATCCACTCACCTGTTACCAGCTCGCCTGCTTGAACTGTTTGAGGAATAACAGAAACTCAGCAATGAAATGGCAGACCGCATATGCTCTGTTGACTCACTAACTATAGAGTTCCAATCTTCCTCTGACTTCAACCTCAGCACAAAAAATGTGCACCAGGAACACCTTCCCAGAAGAGTGAAAGCTGTAACAGCTGCAAAAAAGCAACTCCATACTGATGCCTATGGATATAGAATGGAATGTAATATAAGTTCCTGTTGGTGTAATGGCGAGGTGTCCCAATCCTTTTACCTGTATAGTGTATATTAGGACCAGAGTCAGCTTTACTGGCAAAGTATGTTCACACACGAGGAATTTGCCAATAGTGTCTCTCTATACACTTGATACACAATATACAATGGACAGTACACAGTATAGGTGTGCAGGCCATTAGAGCATGGCTACCCACCCCGAGCCCGACGGGACCCTATGGGTCAGGTTGGGATTGGACAAATATTTTGAAATGTTACTCGGGTTCGGGTCGGGTTTGGTCACGTCAGCACAAAAAAAATCTCTCTTCCCCGAAACTAAGTGCTCTTGCCCACGGCGTTCTCGCCTTTCCAGCAGCAGCAGTAACAGCGAACGGTTCGGTAACTGCACTGTCGGACGCGGGTTGGTTTCGGTCACTGCTTTGTCAGACACAGGTCGGGTTCGGTCACTGCTCTGTCAGACGCGGGTTGGTTTCGGTCACTGCTCTGTCAGACACAGGTCGGGTTCAGTCACTGCTCTGTCAGAAGTGGGTCGGGTTCAGTCACTGCTCTGTCGGATGCGGGTCAGGTTCGGACACAAATAACAGCACTCTACAGGCCATGGCGGTTGAGTGTATTTCTTGTTGTGCTTGCTTCTTTCAGGTCTTTCTGAAGCTCTCCATAAGTGGTCCTTGGCTCTTCTGACAATTATTTTCACTCCTCTGACTGAAATCTTGTGGGGAGCACCACAGATGATTTATTGTGAAATTATGTTCTTTCCACTTCTGAATTATGGCCCCAACAGTGCTCAATGGAACCTTCAGTAGTTTTGAAATTCATCTGCTATCAATGCCATCAGTATGTTTTGCAACAATAAGGTTGTGAAGATCTTAAGAGAGATCTTTGGTTTTACCCATCATGAGATGTTTCTTTTGTGACACCTTGGTAATGTGTCACCTTTTGATAGCCATAAATTGGGACTGAACCAGCTGATATAATTTGCAGAATGGGGGGCAGGTGCAATTGTTGCTCTATATCAAGATGGCCAAGGCTATAAGAAAACTATAAGCACCCTTAAACACCCTTTAAGCAATTTTCTCTGGGATAATAAAGTTTTTTTCTGATTCTGATTCTAAACTGAACTGCATCATGGTGGCCAACACCATGCAGCAGTTTAACAGGACAGGTTCCACTCAGAACAGGCCTCACCATGGTCGACCAAAGAAGTTGAGTGACATACTCAGCGTCATATCCAGAGGTTGTCTAATAAACAGATTATACAATGCATAATGCACAGTAGAGTTACAGTACCACATATACAGTGTATGCTAATTAGGCAATTAGTTGTGGAAATGCTCAGTTGTTTATGAGGGTGGTGTTTGGGGGAAACGACTGCTCATGTGTATGGCAGTCCTGGTGTACTGGGCTCTGTGTCGCCTGCAGGCGGGAAGGAGTTAGGAGAAGTGGTCGAATAGTACAGTACTTGTAAGGCAAGGGGACACCAATGATTTTTTCTCCCACCACACTCGCTGTTCATTAACTCTGCTTTGTTGAGTCACTACTTTTGTAGTCTTAGCTGTTTTAACTACTGGAGGTCAGTGGCTCTTAATGGGAAAAACACACACACACACACATGAATATATATATATATATATATATATATATATTCTTGTGTCTTATATATATACACACACACACACACACACACACACACACACACACACACGCACACATGAATATGTGTGTGTGTATATATATTTATATATAAGACTACAAATAATTAGCATACATTAGCCTAATTAGCATACACTGTATATGAATATATATATTCATATACATTGTATGCTAATATATATATAATTCTGGATAACAGAATTCCCAGTTATGGTAAATGGAGCCAGACATTGACTTGTGTTTTGGTAAAGTGTAAAAAAACAATGAAGATGTTTATTTAATATTTTAGTTGCTTAACAAATTCTTGTTTTGGGTTTACCTTCATTATGATGTCTTGATACAGCTACTGGGCTGCTATTCTGCCTCACAACACATTTTGAGCTTTAACATTTTTTTAGTCTAAAAAGAGATGAACGGACGGTAACCTACTTCAGTTCCTATGCTGATAGATGCTGGATGGGCTAGTTTTTGAGCTTCTACTTTTGTTTTTTGTTATATATTTTATTTTAGCAGTTTCCTGCATGTAATTCACTGCCGTATTTATGCTTGAGGTAAACACAGTTATTTCTCATGTTTTGTATTCACATGTCCAGGTCTGACAATACCGACATTATCCTGAAGATGGTGCTAAAACCCTGAGTAACGCATGTGCGGCAAAGTGTGTCAATTCACAGCCAACAAATTTAGTCCCGCCCACTAACACTGAAAGTTTTTCATTCTGGACAGTTTTAAAGATCAAAACAGAGGTAATAATTATTACTATTAATAATAATAATAGTAATAATAATAATTATTATTATTTTTATTTATTTATTTATTTATTTATTTATTTTATTATTATTATTAACATCATCATCATAATCAACAACAACAACAACAACAACAACAACAATAATAATAATAATAATAATAATAATAATAATAATAATAAGAAGAAGAAGAAGAAGAAGAAGAAGAAGAAGAAGAAGAAGAAGAAGAAGAAGAAGAAAAAGAAAAATTCTTAAAGGTACAGGAGCAAAAACTAAAAAACAGAAAAAGGCCTGTTTAACTGTAAGGGGTAATGAGTGGTTGATCAACGCTACATTTAAATCAGTTATGACTGTTTAATACAATAATAAGTCAAACAAATATCATGAGACGACATTAATAATGCAAGAATTTTTTTACCAAATGGGTAACGGTATAATATCCAGTAATAGTGGATAATACTGGCAGGTCTACTTACAGGAAACGGTATAAATAATGACGTAGTCTTCCCATCGTCATCCCTTGTCAGCGTTTCAGGATCATGAATATTGATTAAAAGCCCCGCCCATACTGAACCAGCATGCTCGCCAGTCGGTCAGACCCTACCTATTTTCAGGAAGACCCCGCCTCCTTCACTCTGATTAGCTAGCTCATATTCTCTCCACCGATTGGACAATATTTATATTGCCGAGGTATTTATTTCTGTATGTATCTCTAATTTACAGTGAAGTAAAGTTTTGTTTTTTTAAAGACTTTATTGCCATTGTACAAAGTATAACACAATTTGTAGCAGTTATAAGGTGCGTCCACAAATAATAGACAGAATTAAAAAAACAACACTAATACAATACACATAAAAAGGCAATGTAACAATAGTGAACATGCACAGAACATGTTCGTAGTGCCGTAGTTACTACAGTGAGAGAAGACAATACAATACAATAAAGCAGCATAGTATTATAGCTGAGTATAGTACATATTCACTTATGAATAAAGTGCAGAACGTTTAGGCTCAGCCACTCTTAACTTTACACATAGTTCATTATTTAGGTGTAAAAGTGATTTTTTTTTTACAGTTGTAACGAGCTATACCGCTTCTGCTACTAGCCACCCAGAGCTCAACTGCGTCCTATGGTTGCTGTGGCGACGTCAAAACTATCCAATGGACAGACTGTCTGCGTATACTAGCCAATCAGAGTGCAGGAATCATGGGGCAGGCGGAATATGGGTGGAAAACGAAAGGATGACGCCCGACGCTGACGGACCGAATTTGGAAGCGACCACTCACAGTGCGCGGGGGTGGGCGGGGCGCCGTGCAGCAGGGTTGTGTGCCTGTGCGCGCGCGGGTGTATGTTCTACACAATAGCGAGACGCAGGCAAGTTTGATGTGAATGAGAGGAGCAGTGCATTCGACAGAGGGTCAGAGGCAGTGTGAGTGGAGAAGACGCGGTTGAACACTGCACATTTTCCCGCGTTGTGTGTTTTACAGGTGAGTGGTGTTTTCATTTCTGGAGGCCTGCGTTCCTGTCGGGGAGTGCAGAGGGATTGATTGTGGTGACGGCGGCGACCTGACATATGCGTGTTCCACTGCCACTTCACATATATGTATGTAATACCATGTGCAGCGGCAATGGAACACGCACATGTCAGGTATATATATATAATATATTCAGTGGCGGCTGGTGAAAAAAATTCTTGGTGGGGCTGATATACCAATACATTTCCCTTCGTAGTCCAGTATAAGC
>JBBIGC010142260.1:0-20292 GCA_037576955.1 Lepidarchus adonis | reverse complement strand
AACACATACCTGTGTGTGTGTGTGTGTGTGTGTGTGTGTGTGTGTGTGTGTGTGTGTGTGTGTGTTCTTTTACATTTATATTGTTTATGAAACTATAAGAGCAGCACATATTTGCATGAGGTCACAACATATGACTTTATAATTAAATCGCCTAGCCGGTTTACTCAAAAACAAATACATTTAATAGGAATGTTAGTTCTGTATGTATATGGTACATGCAAATCATTAATGCAATCATTAATGCTGGACACGATGTACTTTCTTGTCCATACTGAAATACAAGTCATATCGCTTTATAGAACTACTATTCCCAGCGGACACTCCTGCACTGCGCATGCGTAACTCGGGCAACTTCCTGCAAACGCTGTTCTGATATAAATAGGTCTGGTTATGAGTCAGAGCTCGTCAGAGAAGAGGAACCCAATGATTCCCATATGCCCAGTGGTCTCCTTCACCTATGGTGAGTAAAATGTAATAAAAACATAGATACCGAATTTACATGGTAGCAAAAGTATCCCGGCCATGTTTATACGCGAGTCTTGGTTACTTTTGGATGCACAAATTCACAGCGTAAGTTAGTTATTTATGTGTATTGAAGCCCGTGGGTGATGCGGGATTTTCATGGTTGCTACTTAGCACGTTAGCGAGCTAGCTAACCTTCGTTAGCCAGGCGCTTACCCTCGGTGAATCTGTCCCTCTGCAGTGCCCAGCCGGCTAGGTGAAGATGCCAAAATGGCTACCGGCAACTACTTTGGATTTACCCACGGTGCTGCTGCGCAGTACAGGTAAGAGCTTTGCGACTGTCTTCTTTTCTCGTATTGAATTTCTTAACTGCAGCAGTGCGTTCAGCGGTGGCCGTTAAGAACGTTGCGGTTTACGATATTCCAGCTGCCATTGTTCAGCAGTGGGGGAGGGGGCCCTTTTCGGGCTTTACAACATCGCTATGGATAAACCATCTGCGATTCGCTTTAAAGTACTATGTCTTTGGGTTCAGGCGACTACCACACTGACTACCACCGTGTTAACACACTGCATGTGACTATAGATGGCATCTCGGTGTGTTGATGGGAGCGTCGTGTTTTGGCCTGCAACGCTGTTTTGTTTACGGAAACATTATGAATTTAACCAGGGAACGAGCCCCTAATGTAATTCGACATAAAGATAGTTTAACAACATGTAAATTTGATTACTCGATTATTTTCTAATTAAAATAAATTTCTAATTCTAATTATCTTTTAAAGACGAGGCCTGTAATAAACGCAGTGCTGTCATCCTGAAACCGGCTCTGCACCATGTAGCTGCTAACAGGCTAACTCCGCTAATTGTGTTTGTCACCCACATGCTAGCATGGAAATAGTCACAGGAGATGGTTTAATTTGAGTAGTAACCCGTCTCGTTATCGACAGAAAAGAGGTGATGACTCCAGACATCCCAAAAGGAGACAAATGTCACTTTTTGTGGCTTTTTTGGTTTATAGGTTCTTAATGGGCAGTTGTCAAGGACTCTGAATGTCACTCTGTTACTCTCTGAAATCAGCAGTTCAGTTACTACTTTTTCAAACTTGGTGCCTCCTTTAAAGTTACAACTTTATGCTATTTATGTCAATATCCAACATACATTTCTATGAAAACACCTTCACACTAGACTTTTTAGTACCTGATTTAATTAGATCATTTTGATTGGAGGCCAAAATTATGTGCTTTTATATGATGTTGGTGGGATAATTGGAAGTTGTAGTAATTTAATAAATAATGTAAAAAACTCAAAGGTCACAATGGGGGAAAAAAAGTTTTATGATGTAACTAATAATCATTGTTTTACAACTAATGGGATTATCGTAAATTTAGTGTTCAGTTGGAGTTTGAGGTTTTAGTATTTTTGTTCCAACACACTGATGTTAAGGAGGTGTCAGAAGCTTATTTAATGTTTATTTGTGAAATTCAGTTTCACATTATTTGTTTGCCGTGTTTGTCCTGTTCATGTGCCATCAAAGTCTCAGAATCCCAGAATTTACATGTGTTGTGAAATTTACAGGTATCCTCTTGGTCTTGAGTAGCAATGGGGGGAAAAAAGCCTGCAAATCTCATCTCAAAATGTTTAATATGGCAATTGGCTGAAATTTCATTTGTGGCCATCCTTGTATAGACTACTTTTATGTTACTATAGATGATGTGAACACTGTAGAGTGACTTTAAATATGATCATATTTACTTATCCACTTCACTTGTGCAAGTAGTGTTATAAATTAAGTCACTACTGTTTCTGAAATGTCATATGACTCGTCTTGCTGTAATATTTCAAGGAGGAACAGATCTGTATTTGAGAAGATAACTTGCTAGTAAATCACACACTTCCGTGTGATTAAATGTGTATGCAACCCACATGCAGACAAGGGCTTCTAATAAATTGAAAATGGTGCATCAGCCCAACTGGTTGCTCTTAGAACATCCCTTATGATAATGACTATTCTAATTATTAGTGTTGTAGACCGGGATATTCTAATCTCATCTGAAATCTTCATTGAACAATCTCTACTACTGCCTCATGGTGAAACAGCGGTTTTGTTACTGTTTTAAGACTTATTTAAATGACATTTAATTCTCACTGGCTGACTTGCACTTCATTCCAAAAACAGACTCTGCAAAACTGAGCATCGTTTTTGAAAACAGCTTATGATTTCATTATGCATGGATAGTGACTCCGCTATAAAATTAATAAGCAAAAATACATATACTGGTTTTCCTGACTTGACAAACAATGAAGGCCAAATGTTTTTGAAACATTACTTGCATATATGGGCTAGTGTTACAATACTTTTGGAAAAATATCTTTCCTCAAGAAAATGTAAATCGTTGTTGTTGTTCAGAAACACGTAGGTATTCAAAAGTCATTTGTGTAAACATAGTGAAACATGACACCTGTGAACATGAAAATAAATTGTGCAAAAATAGTAGTGCAGTTGTGAAATCAATAGAAGTTTATAAGCAATGCAAACAGTGTCATGGTGTTGAAACTAGTGGTCGACTGTAATTTTTTTAGGGCCGACAATGTTTTAATGTGTGGAAACACTGCTTTTACTTCCATTCTCAGTCCCGGTGCACGCTCAGCTGATACTCATGTGAGAATGTGTTGAGTGAAAACAAGGCGTCAAGAAGAAAAGGCAGTGGAGCCACAGTAGTCCACATTGTAATTACATAATATTGGTGATGGTCAAAATGAAATGTATATGTTCTGTAAAATATTCACTGCCCTGTGCTGTAGCAGCTTTTCAGGTTAGCTGAACCCTTATGTTTTTTAGACATTTTTAGATATTTAGACATTTTAGATATTTTGTTTTTGAACACAGATTTTGAAATGTGCAGATTAATTTTCAGTAAGCCATCTTTATCTGTTATGACAGTGTAGTACTTGTGTTAAAAATAAAAACAAATGTTTCAGAACAAATCTTTAACACCGGTCTTCCCTAATTGCAGTCAGCAGCCGGCCGCTGGGGTAGCCTACACACACCCCACTACAGTGGCCAGCTACACTGTGCACCAAGCACCAGTGGCGGCTCACACAGTGGCAGCAGCCTACGCTCCCACTGCTGCCACAGTTGCTGTTGCCAGGCCTGCCCCAGTAGCTGTGGCAGCGGCAGCTACCGCTGCTGCTTATGGAGGGTACCAGCCTACCCATGCTGCCACAGACTACGGGTATGCCCAGCGCCAGCCGGAAGTGCCCCCACCACCTCCTCCAGTTACCTCTCAAAATTACCAGGTGAGTGTCATTGGTGTGGAAAACTGGACAGTTTATAATACACATTTCTATTAAATATCTGCACTGTTAAATGCTGTTTAAGAAAGAATGCAGAAATCTGATTGCTTCGTTACTAGGGAAATTGTAGTGTAATGACATTTAATTTCTTGTAATTGAGTTAGTTTATTTGCATTAGATGTCGAAGATATTATTTACACACAATGCATGTGCAACTATATATTTCGTCAGCGTAGATTTACCAGTTATGTCCTTTTATGCCGTTTGCTACAATTGCGCCACATTGATTATGAATGAGCAGTGCAGCATGAGGCAATCGCTGTAAACTCTCATTGGCAGGATAATATGCTCTGAAAGATTAAATGCAAACATATTGATCCATGTTCGAATAAAGCCCTCACCTAAACAGACAAGTGGATCTTTACTCTTAAAATTGATTCCCAAATACTTTTTGAGGAGTCTGTTCTTTTAAACTCTTCAGGTTTGATAAGTGCACTAATGGTTTATTTTAATGAAATATAACTGACTTTTTAGAGTAGGAGAAGTGTTTGTGACTTCTTTAGTGTTGGTGATTTCTGTCTTCCAGAATTGGGGTTAGGTTTTTAAATAAAATGCTGAAAGGATGGAAGGTTTTTCTTTGATCATGCCAACTGGCACTCGTGTAGAGTTACTCAGAGGGAATGTAAGAACTTCTGAGTTTACGGTTTCCAGGAAGTGACCAGTGAAGTGATCCCATTACAGGGTGATTGATTAATTTGTAATTGAGTTCGGAGTTTGTAATGGAAATCTGTTAAAACCAAACCTTCATTTATGGTCTGGAGCTAGCATAATATAATCACTGTTACTGGTTGTTACAGACGTTTTATTTAGGCATATGATCCTGATCCCAAAAATGAATATAGTTTGATATTAAACCTGTAGAATTGTGAACTGCCATCTGAAAGTAAATTGCAGTAGTTTTTAATTAATTAATTTAACTCTTGTTACTCTTTCAGGATTCATATTCTTATGTTCGGTCTTCAGCCCCAGCCGTAGCTTATGACAGTAAACAGTACTATCAGCAGCCGGCAGCAACAGCAGCTGTAGCTGCAGCAGCTGCCCAACCACAACCCACTGTGGCAGAGTCCTACTATCAAACAGGTATTGAAATTAAGTCTGTACATTGTCTTGTATGTACTTGTGGTTTGTTAGTAATACAAAGTATTTATTTATTAATTCTGACGTTACACCTGAAACTGTGGCAAATCATGATCGCCTCATTGTCCCATTGTTCTAGCGCCCAAGACTGGATACAGCCAAGGAGCCACCCCATACACACAGACTCAACAAACGCGTCAGGTTACAGCTATAAAGCCAGCTACTCAAAGCCCGGCCACCTCTACTTTCTCCATATACCCGGTGTCCTCGGCTGTGCAGCCAGTCGCTGCAGCCGCAGCTGCTGCCGCCTCAGTGGTTCCGTCATACTCCCAGAGCCCCACCTATAGCACCAATGCTGTCACATATTCTGGTAAGAAACCATCTTTCTTGATCTGGGTCCCACTCCACATCATAAAACTGGGCCAGTAATGATCAATTATTATAATTGTCACTTAGCAATTATTTCAATAATTGATACTGATGCAATTTGTAGCTGCAAACATTAGTGAGATTTTACTGGTTTCTTCCCTTACAATGTGCTAATATTTCCCAGTTCAGACTGCCAAACATAGCTTCGTTGTTTTGCAGCTTTTCTCTTGTAATCTCTAGGATGAACACTTCCAAATTAATACATAATAATAACTTATTTTTTTTAATTTAATAATGAAGAGCATCTTCCTATTGAGTGATTTGAAATCTACTAATTTAAGCCAAAAGTTATCTATATTGTTTGGGTCTTTTAAATGGTTTTAAATATAGTTATATGCTTTTTCTGTTGTCCAGATTACATTTTTGTACTGATCGTAAATGTAATTGGAAAATAAATAAATCTTGGCGTGTTGGTTTTATTATATGTTCTATTGCTGTTTAAATATTCAAATAGGTCTGTATTATACTCTAAAAAAATAATTGAATCCAGTCACAGTGGAAAAATTGATTACACTGATTGTTTCCTACAACATTCAAGTCCGGTCGCTCTGAATTTTCACACGTCATTCGTGTTGCCAAACAATGAAGTTTCTGTGCATCTCCATTTTATTTTCCTAAGTATTTTGTGGATTATCCAGCTTTAGTTTGCCACAAAATAAAGCAGAATCACACATGAGCAGTTGTTATATTAAAGCCATCTGATTTACTTTAAATGGTGAGCATGAAAACCTGCAGCCACAACGGCCCTTAAGAATGTGTAAAGAATTTCATTGTGTTTTATCACTGCTCTTGTTTCCAGGTACATCCTATTCAGGCTATGAAGCAGCTGTATACTCTGCTGCATCTTCATACTACCAGCAACAACAACAACAGCAGAAGCAAGCTGTTGCAGCTGCTGCAGCCACTGCAGCATGGACTGGGAGTACTTTCACCAAGAAAACCCCCTTCCAGAACAAAACGCTTAAACCCAAACAGCCCCCCAAACCGCCACAAATCCACTACTGTGATGTGTGCAAAATTAGCTGTGCTGGCCCACAGGTACGTCATGCTTTTGGGTACCTACATGAATTTGCCCACATCCTACCCTAAGGGGTTATTCTATACTGCCATGCAGTAGCATTGGTGGTATCTGAATTCAGTGTGCATGAGGGCAATTTAATCAGTTAAGTGTAAGTGTCTGATCGCAGTGTTAGCTGTTACAATCCTCTACAACAATTGATGTTACAAATACAATAGGTAGTCCCTTTTCTAAAGCATTTTCTATTCATTTCTAGACATACAAAGAGCATCTGGAGGGTCAAAAGCACAAGAAGAAGGAGGCTGCGCTCAAGGTTTCTCAAAGCAGTAGCAGCAGTAGTGGGAACAGCAGCTCAGCTCGTGGCACACAGAACCAACTGCGGTGTGAACTATGTGACGTTGCCTGCACTGGAGCAGATGCCTATGCTGCACACATCCGTGGAGCAAAACACCAGAAGGTAATTTATTTGTTTCTCAGGGTGACTGCCTTATTGTTTTTATTTTTATATTTCTCAACAATAGCTTGAAATTGTCTTGAAATGATGATAATAATAATAAGCTTTTTGTTTTTCATATTTATATATTTATTAACTGATTACCCACACTTTCTATGCTTCTATTTTTCTATGCTATCATGAGCTAGGAGTGAAAAATTGAAGTCTTTTTGTTTTTGTGCCTTAGGAAAATTAATGAAAGGGTTGATGGGTTTTTTCTATCCCTCCTATTGTAGGTTGTAAAACTGCACACCAAACTGGGGAAGCCCATTCCTTCAACAGAACCCAGTGTAGTAACGCAGGCATCCACATCCGCCTCAGCAGTCCCCAGTAAGACGGCCAGTGCTGCTGTCAATAGTTCCACCAGCAGCACCGCATCTGTTCTGCCTGCCTCCTCTACTACCATCTCGAACTCCTATCTGAAACCTGTTGGAATGGTCAACAGCTCCGTGACCTCAGCCACGCAGGGCAAGAGTCCCACCTCCAGCAGCATTTCTGCCACAGCAGCCTCTGTGAAAAAGGTCAACACACCCAAGATCAACTTTGTTGGTGGGTATCAGTCCATGTTTTTTGCTATGGTTTTCACATACATTTTTTTTCCTCGTTTTCATCTTCAAGTTCTGTTTAGAGGTTAAATTATTGTTCTTTACAGAAATATGACACTTAAAATTAATACTGTCAACATTGGCCCAATACCATTCTTGAATACAATCTCCTGTTTAGCAAAAGCTGAATTGAATGTTTTATAATTTCTGAAACCTGGGTGCTGTTTGCTATCTGCTGCTCCACCTGTGCATGTGGATCATATGCAGATGTCCTATTTCTATTGGGTGCACTTGGTCATTGTGAATACACCCAATTGTGCATTCACTTTCATGTTAAACGTTTGGGGGCGGCACACCTTTTAAATCTTTTATTTGTATTTTTAAGTTTTTATAAAATACATGCAAAATGCTGTTATAAATGTAAAGAGACCACAACTACCAAGTGACCGTTTTTCATTTGGATGTGAAGTTATCTAATCAGTACCATTTAGTTAAGCTTGGGTATATATTTTTGGTTTAATTGCTAAAAGCAGTTTGTGTTGCAAATAAGTTAAAAAAAAAAAATTCAGGATTTATTGGGAGATTTTAGGTTAATGGCTTTGGGCTTCTTATTCATAAGCTGTATTGGCAGATGCAAAAAGTGGAATAACTCTATGTTGATATGCAAGTGTTTAAAAGGTTCTGTTGGCATTCCTTCAGGTGTAATGGCAATCTGGCCATATACTGTATAGTTCCACAGATTGAGTTTATTGGCACATTTTTTTTCTCATCAGTTTGCAATAAACAAATCAAATGAACAATTTGAAATAGCTCAATATAACTTTGATTCCAAATAGTTTCTCCTCTTTGAACACAATCTGACCACTGCAGTCCCAAGAATTCAACCCCAAGGACAGAAGCCCTCATAAAAGCACACATTTTCAAACCTGGTGTTGTCTGAAGCACACCCTGATGCAGCTAATCAAGGGTTTGAGATGGAACACATTAAATACCTGAACTGGCTAGAGTTGTCTTCATGGTGGTGTTTGGTTACATGTTAGAAATATGAGGAGTTTAGAGTCGCTGGGGTGATCCAATAGTTATGAAATTCATAAGGCTTCTACATTTAGAAATGATGTAGACTAACCATTGGCATATTTATACTTTTCTGCTGTTAAAGGTGGAAATAAGTTGCAGACTACTGGTATTAAGATGGATGACTCAAAGGTTGAGGCATCTAAACCTACCCAGTCCTCCTTGATCACACCATCGCAGGAGGTTAAGAATGATGTCCCTGCTCCACTGTCCCCGCAGTCAGCGCTGGCAGCCTTGCAGAGTGATGTCCAACCTGTTGGACATGACTATGTCGAAGAGGTAACCCATTTTGCCAACTACAAAAGAATATGAACATATTTAATATTTACCACAGCCTGTATGCATAATAAACATGTGGTTTCACAGGTTCGGAACGATGAAGGAAAGGTCATTCGTTTCCACTGCAAATTGTGTGAATGCAGTTTTAATGATCCCAATGCAAAGGAGATGCATCTTAAGGGAAGGAGACATCGTCTGCAGTATAAGGTGTGTGAGACTGTAATACAAGTTTAATTTGATCAGTTGCCAGAGCTACAGCTTGTACTATGACTTCATTTGAAACTGACATTCAACTTGTAGGTTGGGGTTGGGAGTACAGCACCTTTTGCCTCAGATTTGATTGCTAAATAAAAATGTCAAATAGACGGAACACCTAATGCAAGAGCTTTACACTTTTAATTCCTTACTCTTGTACCTACAAAACTGAACAATAGGTCTTAATCTTAATACCTGAATGTTGGACCAACTGCAGTTGGTTAAACTGAGAAGAGGATGGACTTGGCAGGAAAAATTTTGAATGAGTAGACTCCTTCTTTTTTGCCATTGTGTACCCATTGTGTTTTCTTGCATTTTTGTAACTTACTGCTTTTTCTCCTACAATTCAGAAAAAGGTGAATCCGGACCTCCAGGTGGAGGTGAAGCCTAGCATCAGAGCCCGGAAGATCCAAGAGGAGAAGATGAGGAAGCAGATGCAGAAAGAGGAGTACTGGAGGCGACGAGAAGAAGAAGAGCGCTGGAGAATGGAAATGAGGCGAGTCATGATACAGTTGCTGAAGTTTTTTGGTTCATTGTGAACCGTTTCTCAAATCTGCAATTTCCCTTCCTGTCTGCAGGCGCTATGAGGAGGACATGTACTGGCGAAGAATGGAGGAAGAACAGCACCACTGGGACGACAGGAGAAGGATGCCCGATGGTGGATATCCACAGGGCCCACCAGGACCCCCCGGTCTCCTTGGGGTGAGGCCTGGAATGCCCATGCCACAGCCACAAGGACCTGTGGTTAGTCTTTCACAAGATGGAAGCACTTAATACCTGAGTGGTAGTCCAGATGGTCTTTCCTGTAATATTTATACAATCCTGTTTCCAAAAAGTTGAGATGCTGTTTAAAATCAGAATACAGCAAACCAGCATCGCATTAAAAATGCTGGATTTACGACCTCTTTTAACATGACATTGAGAAGACAAAATGCTTCATCATTATTGTTGCCTTTCCTGACTTGCAAGCCACTTGCATGAAATGTGCATTAATGCACCATTATGGAACTTTGCCATGATAAGCTCTTTTTTTATTTGTGATGGCTATTAATGTGCAAAAAAATAATTTGTCAAACCATAGGACAGTTGTCCACTTTAAGTGAGCTTGAGCCAGAGAAGGTTGTGGCTTCTCTGAGCTGTTCTCCCATGTATTTTAATTATTTTATTTATTATTTTTTAAACATTACGCATGTGTATATTTTACATGATTTGCAATTGTTTTATTTATTTATTTATTTATTTTTATTTTAGCATTTTAGTGTCCCAGTGTTTTTGGAAATAGGGTAATATCTTGCATACTTGAAATACAGCTCAAAGTGCTTCAGAGTGCATTATGATTAGCAATAACACAAAATTAATAGTATGTTTGTTTAGTAGTGGAAAATGGAAGGGAGCAAAGAAATGATTGATAAACGTACTGCAGAATTTAAAATAAATGTCAGCAGTCAGAACCATGAGGAGGGAACAGCTCCCCTGTCCTCATTTGAAATCCCATACTTCTTTAAAATCAATAATGGCTGTAAAAGAAAAAGGGAAAACATTTTCTTTAAAGTAATTGCTACATTAAACATGCTTACGTGTACAAAATGTATTGCCCTTCATGATGTGCCTTTTGTGACCTGCTTTCTATTTTAGCCCCCACGTCGCCCTGATTCCTCCGATGATCGTTATGTGATGACCAAACATGCAGCTATTTACCCCTCTGAAGATGAGCTTCAAGCCATTCAGAAGATTGTTTCCATCACTGAGCGTGCCCTGAAGCTGGTATCTGACATAATCACTGACCAAGACAAGGGCAAAGAAGAGGAGAAGGAGAAAAAAGAGCCTCCCAAAGACAGGTGGGGTCACAGTTGTTTCAGGTCTTTCATGGGTTACTTTTTAATGTTATGTCTTACTTATCCGGAGTATTTATTGTATTTTCCTCCTAAGGGTTCTTCCTACAGTTTGCGTTTTTTCTTTTGCCTCTGTCGCCCTGTGCTTGCTCACTAGGGGCGCGGAACCGGGTTCTATAAAGCTGCTTTGTGATCTTGGTTTTGAAAAGTGCTTTTCATATAAAATTGATTTGACTTGTTTCATGCTCTTTTGTATTGTAATTAAAGCTATATGTAAAGCTATCAGTTTAACTCAATTATTCATTAAAAACGATCTATTGTAAATGTACATTAATTAATTTTATAACTGTAATAGTCATCTGTATTGATGGCTTCAGTGTTGTCTTGTTGTGATGCCAGGGTTTGCACAAGCTTTGTCTAGTGTTCACCTCTTTTGAAGCCTTGGAGAAACAGTTTTGATCCACGGTCTTCAATATGAATAGTTTAAAGTTCTCAACTTGGATTTTCTCTGCCATCTTTACAGAGCATTGAAGGGAGTAATGAGGGTTGGCGTCTTGGCCAAAGGTCTGCTTCTGCGTGGAGATAAGAATGTCAACCTTGTTCTCCTGTGCTCTGAGAAGCCCAGCAAGAGTCTGCTGTCAAGCATTGTAGAACATCTCCCTAAACAGCTCACGGTACTGCTCTTGCATGTTTAATAGGTTCTCTGCCGTGTCTGTCTATCTAGCCCATTATCAAACCAATACAGAAATGGCCATACCTCTTTCAGATTCTCTTTAATTGTTTTTTGTGCATATTAATAGAAAAAAAGTTAAATGGTAAAAATGAAATGCTATTTTAAACTGTGCTTTAGTAAATAACCTCATCAGGACAGAATGGGGAATATTGTACTTATAGCAGTTTCTGTTTGCTGATCCTATCCGCCAGTGGTTAACAAAGTTGTAATGTTGGTCACTTCTCAGGTTTCTATTATTTCATCAACAGCTGTTCTACTAACTCATGTTGTTTTTAGCTGGTGACACCAGAGAAATATGAGGTGAAAGGCTCAATTCAAGAAGCTGCCATCATCCTGACGTCCTGTACCGAGCCGAAGATGCAGGTTACAATCACGCTGACTTCGCCAGTCATTCGCGAGGAGAATCCCCGGGATGGAGGTTGGAAAGGATGTTCACTTATCTTGACCATCTATCAAATTAATTTGACACATTGATTTGACACCCTTAAGAGCCCATCTGCTGGCACAGAGGAAATGCTATCATATCCAAATAGTATTACATTGAGGATCTTTTGAAACTGAAATGGAGCATGTTTTTGCTCCTGTTCCTGTGACGATGCAGAACTAATGTGAAGTATAAAACCTGGTATGTGCTTGAGCTTGGTCACAATGTGAATGGAAAGAATCTATTAGGTGCCTTCAAAAGCATTTTTTTTTTCCTTTTCCAATTTGCTTTCCCCCCGTGTATTTCATTTAAAAATACTGATTTCAAAAGTGCGGAGCATACATGTGAAAGCTTAAAATCTTCCTGGAAGAGATATTTTGAAGGCAGTTACTCTTTTTTTTGCGGAATAGGATTACAGATCAATTAAACATCACCTGTTTATATGAGGTGCACATTCAGATTTGTTGTAAACTCTGATCTGTTGATTCTGGCCTTTTGTCAGAGTTCACCACAACCAGGTTTTATTGGTCTCTGTTATTGAGCTAATTGCCAGCAGTGTTGCTCAGGGACCTCTTTGTAACACCTTCAGTGCTCTTGAAGCTCTCCCCAAAACAAGCATGATCAGTGTTTTTGCATTGTGTAAGTCTAGTTAGTCTTGAGTAAGATTCAGTTTTGTTTCCTGTGTTCCAGGGGATTATGTACTTATATATTCAAATAAGGCATATATTTCAAAGGCAAGGGATAAATATACAAGTATCCAGAAGAAGGGAAACAATGCAATGCAAAATATATTAATGTCTCCACAGGAAACAAATGTTTTTGTGTGGTGGTGAGAAGATTCTGAGGTCCCTTGTTCCAAAATGAAAGTGCTCCCCTGAGTGAATCAAGCCACTCTGTGATGAATGCCTAGTTTAGATTATAAGATTTAAGATTGTTGAGAAAATTAAATCTGTGTACTGGGACAAAAGAGAAATATAAGTAAGTTTAGCTGCAAGTTAACAATCTTTCCTGATATTGGTTATTTAACAACAGTTTACGTAGGAAAGATGGCGAAAGATCTTAAATGTGGGCCACAAGTCTATGCTCTGATGGGTCACCATTCCTGTTTGGATCCTTAGGGGAGTATCAGTAAGCTTTTGGGAGGAAGCCTTTGTTAGAGGAATCTTTGGTTGGACCTGGGTTTTACAGCCTTCGGTATACAATGACCTATGGGGTTTTCTGAACCCACTCATGACAGGTATGCATGCAGTGATGTCCTAACCCCTCTTGCTGGGAGCTTCATGTTTTCTTTCCAGCACGCATTGCTGCCTTCATGTATCCAAAGCTTTTACAAGTCCAGCCCAAAGCCTCCTTGCGTTCTGAATAACTTGTTTCCCATCTGAGGCTACGTCTACCAGCTCCGGAAGGATTTTTGACCAAGGTCCCCCTCCCAAATCCCCCCCTCAAACACTTTGCCACACCTACCATTTGCCATGCCACTGTAGCGGGTCACACCAAGCACTCATCTACAACAGACATTCTACATTTTCCTTAATATACCCTTTTTTGTTCCACTCTCAAAGCCATAGCAGCCCCTCGTCATCCTATACTTAAAATGAAATGTGCAAATATGCCATTTTTAATAAAGAAAATGACCATGGGGATTCTACAAATTTCATAATTTCATTTTTATGATCTTAAGTGAATCTGTAAGTAGGGAGAGGCAGGTTATAGGTAAAGGGATTGGACCAACTAATTGAACTGGCATCCAGTGCTAAGTCCATAGCTGTGACTGACTACGCTAAACTAAATCATAGCTGACCATTGTAAGTATTCTGGTTGGACACTAAAGTGTAAGCACTTCTACACTTTCAGCACTCATTTTAAAACTGAACCGTAGATGTTAGCAGTAGCCGAAAATCAGCATTTTAATAGTAGTGGTGTGATATGTATGTAAATACAGGCTTTATTTTTTTTTGAAGAAGAAGAAGAAGAAGAACAACCATGGTCAAATGATTAGCATTTGATGCTAATTATTTTCCTTCAATTTGCAATGAATTCAGAATTCAGCTTTAGTTCTGATGAAATTATGAAATTTTTTTTGGGTCCCTCTAGATATAGACCTACTTAAAGTTTAACTCTCAGTATAGACCCATTATGCTGATCTGAGTGCTTTTCCAGTGGTTTGGTTTTGGTTTTTAAGTATTCATTAGGACTGTGCAGATCTCTTATTCAGGATGGCTTCCTCTGCTGTGAAGGTTTTCTGGCCAATGCGAATTTTGAATTGATCAAAATGCTGTCCTCAGAAATCGAGGTCTTTATACTGCCATGATCATCCCCCTCATTCTTACATTTTTCAATCTATCAGTACTCTTGGTTAAACTCCTCGTCTAAGGCCTTGTTTACACTTGGCATTGAAATGTGTCTCTACAGTTGGTCTAATGCTGTATGAGCGCCAATCATTCCCACCTCTGGTGTTGGTTATTATGAGGCATATGAATATCCCATCTGAATTAAATCTTGAACTAAAAGCAATTTCTGTGAAATACTGCTTCCGTCCCTATTTGCTACATGTTTAATCCATGACTGTGCTTCAGTTCTGGCTTAACAAACCTAGAACTCACGGTTTTGTCATTGTGTCATTTATAGTGCTCTAGTCCCAAGTCTTAAACTGAAATCTTAGGGGCAAGTGAGGTGCAATCAATATCTAAATCTTATAAGGTGAAAGCCATGCTGCGTCTTGTGCAAATGATGGTTGATGAGCTCAGTTTAAAACTGGACATTAATGCCAAGTGTAAATGGGGCCAGTGTATCAGACTAGTTGCCTAAAACATTGTGGGTTTTCACAGATGGATGACTCCAGATATCAGACAATGTGCACAAACTGCACAAGTTTAGTTAAGTAACTGAGAGTAATCAGGGAAAACTTGGTATGTGTGGCAATGTGTTCTTGGCAGTCTCTCTGACCTGGTCAAACACCCGTTCCTCACAACTATTTGACAATTCGATCCATTTTTAGATGTAACCTCGGGTATGGTGAAAGACCCAGCGGACGTCTTGGACAGGCAAAAATGCCTTGACGCTCTGGCTGCCCTACGCCACGCTAAGTGGTTCCAGGTTCGGAACATCATTTTTCTTTCTTCATGTAGCCTTATGAGATGCATTCTTTTCTTTGCTTGTTTAGTTTTGGTCTTTATTTTTTGATTTGTTAAAATTGTGAACCTCAGCTAATTTTGTGAGGGACAAAACGTAATACAAGGATGCTAGCAGTAAAAAAAAATAATTAAATGACCAGGAATTGTTTTTATTTTTTTTCTACTTTTTTCTGGTCTTAAAATGCACAAAGCATCCTTGCATACATTTAAAAAAATTATTTAGAACATAATGTGACCTTTTATTTATATATATATATATATATATACATTTAAAAATATCTATTCCATAAGGCTGCAGAATACCTTTGCATAAAAATGTCATCAATAAGAGCTTTCATGTTGATTGTTTTATGTGAGTGTTTTTTTATTTTTGTATGTTTTTATTTTCCTTTTAAAATAGGGATTGAGAGGAAAGGAACATCTGATTAGTTTACCGTGTGTGTATTTGCTTTCTCTGCAAGCACACAGGCAAAGTAAAGCAGATTTCCTTGACTGCTTCAGTTCCTATGCTACTCTTTCAGACTGATCTTTTTGTAAATGAAAGTTTTTATTTGAAGTATTTGGGAAGAATGAGGTCAGGGTTTACAAGATGAACTAGGAGACATTCCATGTGTATCTTGCAAACTTTGAACTCCTGTACTAACGACGAGGTAAAATACTGCTGGAAATGGCAGCTTATTCATAAGCACTGGCAAAAGAGTCTATAAACGAAGTAAAAGCTTCCATTGTGAACAGTAGTGTTGCACCTCTTTTGGAGCCCCACCATGCCGTGTGAATTCTTGTAAATATTTTTGCTGTTTTCACTAAACTTGGCTTTATTGCACTAAAGGCTAGAGCCAACGGACTCCAGTCTTGTGTGATCGTTATTCGTATCCTGCGTGACCTTTGTCAGCGAGTACCAACCTGGTCTGCTTTTCCAAGCTGGGTGAGTAAGAAGACTACAGATAATTCTTCAGGATTGTTGAAGCCCTTACACCCTTTTTAAAAGTCAAGTAATGGTTTCGGATATGTTAATAGGGTTGTGTGGGGTTTTTTTTGTTTGTTTTTTTTATAAAGCAAGATGTACTTCCAAAAATAATTGCCGTATCTGTGGCTGACATGATGACCAGGCTGTCATGACGATAACCTGACTATAATACAACCTCTGCTTTATCTAAAAATAACTCTTGAGTTACTGAGTTATGGCATCCAGGCTACATGTAAATGTACTTGTAGTTTTGTTGCTTTTCCAGAGTTATGCTGGTATAATTTAAATTGGTTTTGGAATTTTCATGAAGTTTGTTTATACCATGTTCAGTGTAGGAAGTACATAATTTCTGCCATTGATGGGTAGGGTTACATTTCTTTTAGTAAGTAGTTTACAGCCTGCAGTATTATTGCCTGAATTTTTCAGAGCTTTTCTCTGAACAAGCCCAAATGCAAACCCCTTCTACTCAAGCATAATGAACATCTCAAACTTGTCAATATAGCGGGATGGTACCTTGCTCAAGGGTACTTCAGTGGTATCGTTTCTGGGACTTGAATCTGCCACTTTCGAATTCCAAGGACAAGATCTATTGGTTGTGTACTGTTCAATTACTTTTTTTTATTTATTTATTTTTTTCTCATTTTAGAATGGTAAGTGATGATCATTTCCCTTGTACTGAAGCAAGTGTGGTGAGCTCTGTAGACATTGTAGAGTAACACTGTTCTCTGCTCAAGGCCATGGAGCTGCTTGTGGAGAAGGCAATCAGCAGTGCCTCTGGACCAATGAGCCCTGGTGATGCGCTGCGACGTGTCTTTGAATGTATCTCCTCTGGCATTCTGCTTCATGGTAAGATTGTTGGACCAGTCAGTTTTAATTGGTGTATGAAGCCTTGACTTTGTATTAGATTTAAGACCTCTGAAGATGTAAAATGGTGTTTTTTAATCTTGATGCATGGTTCAACATGGTTCAATGTAGTTCATTTTATGTTGTTAAAGTAGTAAAGTGCCAACCTCAAACCACAATTTTGTCACAACTGTGGTTTATCCTTGTGGTGTTCTGAATAACGGTAGTTTTTGGTTTTGTAGCAGAGCAAATGTTGATGCAGAACTTGTGTAGCTATATGTTCTCTGTCCAGATTATACTGTGAAGCAGAGGCTTGTTCCTGACATCTCATAAAAATAAAGCTTCTCTTTTTGCGTGTTGGAGTTTTAATCAAACCCCTGAAACTTAGTTTTCTCATTTTGGGACTTTTAGCTAATTTAAAAAGGTCCTTTTAGTCATTTATATTTAATTTTTGCACAATTGATTATACAAATTGTAAACCATTTAGCCCACTTTTAATGCAACAAAAGCCTACTGCTAAGCTAAATCTCTTTAGTTTAGTTTTCGTGTTTTGTAGGATTTGAGTATCTAATGTAGACCTCTATTCATTGTTCACAAATTTTAAGAAATATTTTGATTGTAATTCTAATTTATATTGTAACTGCTGACCTCCAGACTTTTGCTTTTTGATGCAGGTGGTCCAGGGTTGATTGACCCATGTGAGAAAAATCCCACAGACACACTGGCTGCCATGGAGGAGCAGCAGAGAGAAGATATAACATCAAGTGCTCAGGTAAGCGTCCAGCCACTATACTCTTGTCTCAAAGTGATGATTGGCTGCTGTGGGCATGGAGCAACTGTGAAGATGATATTTCAATTAAAACATAAATTATACTGCCTTTCTATGGCTAGAGCAAAGTAATCTTGCATACAAAAATAATTACCCAAGGACATCTTGGAGTGTTAAAGGGGTGTTTTTTGTTTGTTTGTTTTGTTTTTAAAGCTCTATTCAGTCTCTCATCAGTATTGTGGTTCAAAAACGGTTTAGAACTCTGCTAGGCAAATTACAAATATAACCGTTTTGGAAGTTTACCAGAATTCATGAATCTTTTTAAGTCTATCCAATCCAGCATGAATTTATAGATGACCAGTATAATTACACTGTCACAAAGGTCAAGTCATTAGTTTGTGATGTGCTGCCGTTTGTACCCACAGTTTGCTTTGAGGCTTCTGGCGTTCCGTCAGATCCACAAGGTCCTGGGCATGGACCCCTTGCCTCAGCTGAACCCACGCTTTAACATGCGGAACAATCGCAAGAGGCGGCGTGACAACAGTGACGGCACTGACAGCTTTGAGGGAGAGGGGAAGAAGGACAAGAAGGATTACGATGGCTTCTAAACTTCTATAAGCTCTACAGACTTGCCCTTGGCCATTTCAAAATTCTGTGTATTCCAGTGGTGCAAGAATCGATTCCTGTAGGTCCCCGTGCATGCCAGTAACTGCTCTTCAAAAATTGTTTGGTGGCTAATTGAAAGCCATTGGCTGAGTGACTCATTGGTTCTCCGCTTCGTTACTTGTGCCCTTCAAGGACCTAAGATGGCAGCTTGAAAAATGCTTAGCTGCATTTTTGTGATGTACTTCTAAAGCATTTCGCACATGCAACGTTTTGCTGACAGAGTGAAGGAATGTGCTTCAGTCCTTCAGGATTTTCACATGGTATATGCTTATAAATTTTGCTTGTGCTAACTGCATTAGTAAGTCTTGATGTTTGTACTCCCTGGAGACACCACCAGTGTAGTTGCTGCTTACTTTTATACTTTTCCATACGAAGAGATGACCTAAAAATTATACATAAGGGTTAAAGTAAATAAATAATGAAGGTCCTGCTGATTTGGGGCATTGTACACGATCAGTTTCAGGAAAATAACAATGTCAAGGTTCCTGTTAAGGTTTATCTGATTCTTCCTTCCCTGGTGATTGGTTTTTTGTTTTTTTTTTAGCATAGCTTATGCTAAGCTACTTTTTTCTTTTTCCAATAGATTGAGCAAAGGAAAAAACGGTTCAGTTCAAACTTCAGTTTGATTGCTTTTAAAGTGCTATAACAGACTTTTGCTAGAGTAATGTTTTTTTATTATTATTATAATTTCTGATGGAGACATTCCTCATAACCACAAAACCTGAGCTAAAATGTGACCCAGTTGTACATTTGTCGTGTTGTGATGAATGTGACAACGTTGGCCGAACATTTGAAGCGTATAAGCATGTGTTCCATAGCGCAAATACATCCTGGGGGTCAGCTGTTAGCATTTAGCTGTTTGTAAAGCACGTCCTTGGCTAATCAGCAACCATAGAAATACCCTGAACCTTCTCTTATATGCGTGATTCAAAGTGGTGTGAAGCTAAGCTTGTTCAAAGGCTAGACTGCAAGTGTGTTTCCAAGTTCCCCATGGGCTTCTGTTGCATAGCTGTGTTGCATTTTTTTTTTTTAAAAGACACTGATCCCCGAGAGCAGACTTGGGTCATATACACATGAGCTGTCCCTTGAGTAGCCAGATGTCATACCAAACTGACCAAGCAGGTCAAAGCATTGTGATGAAGACTACAGCATTTGCATAGGACCATGATCTTCTGTATTGCTTCTCTTTCACAAAACTTGAGAAAGAATTGATGCTCCTAGAAGCTGTTGACTTCTAGATTAATGTAGTCATAGTTGACCCAAGTCTGCCTGAGCTATTTGTGTTTAGTGTTGTAATCCCTCAATGTATCTGTATATATACATATATGATCATGGGTAGCTACATGTAAGCTGTGTGTGATCTCTAATATATGACCATAAATAAGCCTATATCTAATCTTGCGCTAGATTTTTCAAAAAAAAAGTCTGTATAATTTTATGGAAGCATGGCAGTGTTCGGGTTTTTGTTCATGTTTTATAGATTTGTTTCATCGGGTCCTAGATGAGCAACTGCTTGCCCTTTTCCCTTGGTTTAACAATTTCTAGTTTGTTGAGAATCTATTAAAACGGGGGGAAAACACAAGGGGAGTGTTATGTCTTTGTTGTAATTGCAGATGTAGATCTATCCCTTCGGTCGCCTGTCATTCGCTGTCACGGTACTACTGCATAACAATAGGCATAATAAAGACCTTTACAGAATCGGTTTTGTTCTTTTGACTAACTTGGTGTTTGTTTTATGAAGGCTGCAGGTCATGGATGTCTGGCATTAATGGAACTTCCTTGTCTTCATTCATCAGTGTTTAAAACTGCATGTTGTTCAAGGAGAGGAAGGATATGTGAGGGGGACCATCCGGCCTGCTTACACTGGCAAGAGGCAGGAAGTGACCACTTATGAAATGGAAAATTATCCTTTGTATCCCTAAATCCTCTTCAGTGAATGTA
>JBBIGC010142248.1:0-20295 GCA_037576955.1 Lepidarchus adonis | reverse complement strand
TCTCTCTCTCTCTCTCTCTCTCTCTCTCTCTCTCTCTCTCTCTCTCTCTCTCTCTCTCTCTCTCTCGCATATATATAAATCACACATACATTTGAGAAAGTTAGGACACCCTATTAAATATGCAGTTTATTCTTAGGAAACATATAAATGTCTAATCTTGTTTTTATTTATCTCTTTTATTTCCAGTCTTATGCAAAAGTTTGGCCACCCCTTGATTTTGGTGATTTTGTAATTGAAAAGATCAAAACACAGTCTCTCTAGGAAATGGGAAAAATACCCAAACATTTATCCATAGTTACATTTTATGCCATGAATTAAACAAAAATAACATTATTATGGCACTGTGCAAAATTTGGGCACCCTACATAACCAGTGCTTCCTGAACACCTCCTCTGGCAGATGTCACAGCTTGCAAACACTTTTTATAGCAGTTCTTCCTTTCAGTTTTCTTTCAGTTCTTGTATTTGGGATTTTCTCCCATTCTTCCCACAAAATGCTTCTAGTTCTGTAATTATTTGATCGTCTTGCATGCACAGCGCTTTTAAGATCTACCCACAAATTTTCACTGATGTTTAAATCAGGGAACTGTGATGTCCATTCCAAAAGCTTGCGTCCATGGTGGATTTCAAGGTTTGTTTAGGATCATTGTCCTGTCGTTGAAACTCATCCTCTTTTCAGCTTCAGCTTTTTTACAGATGTTTGTTTCCAGAATTTGCTGGTATTTAGTGGAATCCATTCTTCCCTCCACCTGTTCCTTGTTTCCTGTGACATTGGCTGCAACACAACCCCAAAGCATGATAGATCCACCCCCATGCTTAATGGTTGGCAAGGTGTTCTTTTTATGAAATGCTGCTTCTTTTTTCTCAAAACATGCCTTTGCTGATTGTGGTTAAAGATTCTATTTTAACTACATCAGTCCGTAACACTTGTTTCCAAAACACATCAGGCTTCTGTAGATGTTCTGTTGCATACTTCTGATGTTGGATTTTATAATGGGGACACAGGTAAAGTTTTCTTCTGCCATGAAGGTCTTGTGGCACCACAAGACCTTCTAAATCTTCCAACAAGTTTATTTTTTGCAGTCAAATAGGGTTTTTGATGGTCTTTCTGACCAGTATATGAGCAGTTCTTTCCAAGAGTTTTCTTGGTCTTCCAGATCTCATCTTTACCCATATACATTTCTCACTGTGGAAACTACAAGCTGATAATGCTTTGCTATCTTCTTGTTGCCTTCTCCTGCATTGCAGGCATCAATAACTTTCATTTTCAGAGTCTTACACAGCTGGTTGTTGAGTGTCCACAGTATGTGCACAAGGTTTGAAGAGTCAAAGTATTTCTAAAGCTTTGAAATTGGCACCAGCTGACATTTACTAATGACATTTACTAATGACATTTACTAATGACAACTGTTGTCATGCATCAAATCTAATTAGCTGATTAAGGTCTGAAACCTTGTAAAAAGACTTTGGAAATCTTAGGGTACCCAAACTTTTGCACATTGCCACAATTAAGTTTTTATTTTCTATTTTTGTTCAATTTATGGCATAAAAAAATAACTATGCGTCAGTGTTTGCTGAAAATACTGTGAATCTTTTCAATGTCCAAAAGAGACTGTGTTAACATCTTTTCAATTACAAAATCACCAAAATCTGTTAAATATATCAAGGGGTGCCAAAAATTAGCATTAGACTGCATATATAACAAAGTGATTTAATTGCAGGCAAACAACAAAAAATAACCATGATTTATTCATTAAACAAAAGATATAAAAAGATTTGTATTCGAACTGAGGAAAAGTTAGGACACTTTACCCCCTAGTAACTTGTTACCCCTTTGGCTGAAAATAAACACACTGACACTTGGACCGGGTCACTCCAGGACTCTCCATGCCAGCCAGGCCTTGGTGGATTTACTGGTATGTTTTGGTTCGTTGTCTTGTTGTAAGGTCCAGTTCCACTTTGGCTTTAATATTCCTACAGATAGTTCGACATGTTCCACAAGCAAAGTATCAAAACCACAGTTCCACCCCCATGCTTCACAGTTGGTATGAGGTCTTTTTTCCTGGAATGCTGTATTTGGTTTACATCAGACATGTCGTCTGTTCTGGTGTCCAAATTACTCAATTTAATACTCATCTGTCCAAAGAACATTATTCCAGAAGTCTTGGCCATTGTCTACGTTCTCTCTGGCAAACCTTAGTCTGGCTTCTGATAGAGCAAAGGTTTCCTCCTTGCAGACCTCCCGTGCAAATAAACATTTTGGGTTTTCAGAGACTTTTAACATCTTGTAGTCTGCTCTTGGGGTGAACTTGCCAGAACTTGCCAGTTTGGAAGTCCTGCACTTGTTGACTATTTTCCAGACAGTGCAATGACTGATTCCAAATTCTTTTGAGATATTTTTAAATCCCTTACCAGACTTATTAGCTTCTTGATTATCTCAGTATTGACAAAATTAAGATGAAATGTCCAAGAATGTTACAAAACACACAGGATAGGGTGTCATAACGTTTTCACATGACTGTGTGTGTGTGTATATGTAATATCTCATTCTGTCTCTCGCTTTTCCCCCAATGTCTTTATCCCTTTACTCTGTCTGGCTCCCTCCATCTTTGTCTCCTTCTGCTTGATGTGTGGTGGTTATTGGGCTCTGTGTGAGTCTAAGAGCGCTGTTCTTTATTGACGAAAGTGGAGAGATGTTTTTTTTGCTCCTTTTGATTCATCTCTTCTGCCTGTTGATATGGCAGATGGGCCCAGAGGCAGAACAGTTATTCTGCCTTTCATTAACACTATTGACTGTAGCATTAGCTCACACCTCCAGACACCAGCACATCTGTCTGCATCTCTGCACATATGTCTGCCTGTATGTGTCACACCGTGTTCCGTCCTCCCAAAAAGCACACTTCCTGTCAGACTGTCCCAAGTTAAAAAAATGACTCTTACTCTGTGCTTGAGTTGAAAAACCTTCAGCATTTCAGCTGAGCTGTCAAGAATATCCAGAGCTGACCAAACCATGTGGAGTCATCTATAATGGAGGAAAAAGAAAAATTGTCTGTTTTCCAGTGTCCTGAACTGTATGACACTCAATGAAAAGATATCACAGTGACAATGGGAAAAAAAATGTATGTTCAGTATCAGATCACTGGTAGCTTTGTGTTGGTGAAGTAGGAATCTGTTGACAGTTCATGTTCAGCCAGCAGCTTCAGGCAAGACTTTCAATCCTTGAAGAGCACTAGTCATGAATTTAGAGTCATGATTTCTTTGCAACATGAGTAGATGATGATGTTTTTTGGGTTTTTATTAGCCCCTTTAAAAAATCTCCAACCACTAAAGCATTGTGTGATTCTGTTCATGGATTTGTACACTATTCTATGAAACATTTTTATCAGCCAAAGGGACAATGCTTAGCTCTCAAGTCGTGTCATAAATCAAATTGGCTGAAGTAGTTGGATTTAAGGAGGCGGTTCTATAACCCATTGCATTTAAAACCTAGTGGTACATAAAGGCCTGTAACTGTATAGAAGACTTTTTTGGATCTTAGGATGGAGTTCTTTATGTCGTGTGTGTGTGTGTGTGTGTGTGTGTGTGTGTGTGTGTGTGTGTGTGCGCGCTTGGGTGTGTGATGACTTTCAGTAGCAAAAAAGTAAAGTAAATTATTTTGTAAGGGAAATCAGAGTTGGTAAATGCACAATATGAATATATTATTATGAGGATGATGACAATAATGTTGTTATTCTTGTTATTTATTTTTCTTTATTATTATTATTATTATTATACATTCCCTATTATTTTTATGTTGTTATTATTCAACTTTTTCCTGTTATTATTCATATTAATTTTGTTGTTATTACAGCTAATGTTTGAACCTCTCAACAAGATGGGACAAGAAAGGAAAACTCAAAGTCAGTGTAGCGATGTAGAGCAGAAACCAGAGGCTAATGGGGCGTAGTAGAAGAATGGAATCATTTCTGAATTAAATATTCTATAACTTGAATGGAGGAAGGTTTATGGCTTTATCTCGTGTTATTGAGAGTACACAGATATAGAGAATTAATGTTTTATTTATTTATTTTCTTTTATAGATGACTCCGAAGTCGAAAAGGAAGAGCATTCACAGCCGGATGCTGAGGCCTGTCTCCAGAGCTTTTGGTGAGTCCATGCTACTCTTCCTGATATTTAAACTCTCTCTCACACACACACACTTTTTTTATTTCATTATTTTTCTGATTTATTTTTCTGACTCTTACACAATCCCCATGTTTGGCCAGTGTTGTCGGTCAAATTGACACGTTGCTGTTTGTCACTGACTCTCCTGTGTGTCAGAAATGGAGTTTGATCTGGATAAAGCTCTGGAGGATGTGCCCATCCACATGGAGGACCCTGTACCACCTCCTAAGCTGGAGGTGAAAAAGCCATCAGGGGGTATAGGGGAGCTGCCCTCTCAGGAGGCCAAGAAGCTCCAACATTTCACCAAGCTACGCCCCAAGAGAGACAAGAAGACCCACTCGAGCAGAGTCCCCGTAAGTGTCGTCTTCTGCCTCTGCGACCTACAGAACCTTTTAGTTTGTTTTAGTTTGTTTTGTATACTCTATTAATCCTTGAGGATAAATTAGTCTCTGCATTTTATAAGTGATAAGTGTGGACACACACCTGGAGTAGTGGGCAGAGCACACACACACCTCCTTGCCCACATTTTTCCTGCAATCCTTGGGTCCCAATCCTGCTTCTCTAACCTTTAGGCCAGTTTTGAAGAATTCTTCATGATGACCAGTACTGGTCCACAGCCCAGTGGTTGAGACTCATCAAATCAAAATAGTGAAAGTTTAAAAATACAGTGATCATCTACAATATTGTACTCTTACAGCAGATCAACAGCACACCCTCTCAAGATGGAGAACAGAATGGCCTCATGGGAAGGGTAGATGAGGGCGTGGATGAGTTCTTCTCCAAGAGAGTCACCAAAATAGATGACAAGTGAGTTTTAGCACCTGTGTATGTCTTTTCAGAGTGTTGTTACCCTCATTTACGTTTAATTTCATTCAATCTAAGTGTGAGGCTTTTGAGGCTGCACTTCTGGCTTGTTTAAATGGGGGGAAAAAACAAAGTCCTTGCAAAATTGTAGAGAATAGTTTTCTTCCTGAATAACAAGACTAAACACATGCCGATGTAAATGTAAAGTTTCTTACAAACACAAATCTGATATTTGCTGCCTTGTTTCAATGATTCCTCAATCAGACGCTCGTCGTTGAAGAGCTCTGACTCCCAGGACGGTGAGAAGAAGCGCGACTCCCGCAAGGGCGGCTTCCTCAACCTCATTAAATCCCGCTCCAGCAAGTCCGACAAAGACAAGGAGAAGGAGAAAGACAAGGAGAAGGAGAAGGAGAAAGAGAAGGTGCACCCTTCCACCCCGTCCCCCTCCCCACTCCCGGCCCAGGCCGCCCCACCAGCCACAGAGGAACCCTCGTCCCCCAAGGCCTCTGTGCGAAGTCCTGCAGCCGAAGTCAAGTCCAAGTCTCAGTCCCTGCCCACCGACCGCAGCAGCAGCTCTGACCGCTCTGAGGAGCCGAAGACACCAGACTCGGTGGATTCAGAGCCCTCAGAAGGAAGCCCTCAGGGGGGCCGTCGCTATGGCATCCAGATGATGGGATGCAGCCTGCTGGCCGAGATGAAGGCCAAACAGGAGAAGAGAGCCACGTTTGGAACGCATAAGGTGTGTGTTAGCATCTTTTGTGTTAGCATTAGCATTATGAGCTTAATTACTTCAAAGGCAAGCGCTTCTTTGATGGTGTCCATTAACTTATCTTTGTATTTGTTTTAAAAAAAACATATCAGGGATAGATCACATGATACAGTTGTACACCCCAAATGTTTTGCTTGTGTACTTTTTTTTGTATTCTTAACTCTAAACTGAAATTACTTATGTAATACAAGGACGCCATCAAGTGGTCATTACTGGACAGTACAATCTGTCCTTCTCAGCAGTTTAATTATGTCATGTAATAATATAGGAAGATCAATAAATCACTTCAAATGTTGGATGCCAAACCAAGTATGGGTGTTTTTACATATAGCACTTTTCATATTAAACCGAATTCGATTCTGTTAATGTACACCTGAAAGGGATCCAGCTGTAAAATCCTTCGGTTCCTTTTTGGGCTCGATGTAAGCCAACTTTCACAGTGAAACAGCTGTTTGGTTTTGACTAATCCCAGCGGACTATAAAACAATACTGACTTTGGTTCACCTGATGTTTTTAGTTCTGAGTTCTCAGTCTGAGACCACTTGAAAAGCTAAAATGGTTGTGAAATGTAAAATAATAATAAAATAGTAAGTTATATTTATATAACGCCTTTCACAAACCCAAGGTACAAAGACAAAAAAGAGAGAGAGATTGGAAAAAGGCATTAGTTGAATAGAAGGGTCTTTAGATCGTGTTTAAATGATGACTGGCAGCAGCAGTGAAGAGATTGTGGAAGAGAGTTCTATACGCCCTTAGCCTTTAGTCAACTTATATCATTTTGGCCAATTGCTAAACCTCTTACAGAGAAATTGGAAAAGCATCTTTAATATATTATACTATAACACCCAAGCACTTTTGACAATATTTTAATGTAGCAATACATTTAAGACAGTAAGGCCACAGGCATCAGCTAAAAAAAATTTAACAGGTCACTTAAAACTCTGCACTTTAATTTGGCAGCATTTCAGAAGCCTGTTTTATATTATTACACTGCTTGGCCAAACTTCAGCAACCTTGAAATGTTCCTGTCTTGGATGGTCACCAAAGGTCAATGCAGTCTTCCTCTTGGAGTGTGGGTTCTCCAATTGGATTGCTTATCATTGATCTTTTCCAAGCTTTCATTCACTCAATACAGTCAAACCTCATTAGTTCGCCCCTGTTTGGTGAGAGGTGAGGTTGGCGAGTTATCGTAACAGTGTAAATACATGGAAGAAAATCTGTCCTGCAGCTTTTCGTGGCGAGATAAAGGGGGGTGAGCTAACGAGGTTTGATTGCACTCAACAATGCAATGCTAACAGTGAAAGAAAGCTGGTGGAAACCAGGTGCTGAATATTAACTGGACACAGTCCTACTTCTGATTGAAGTTCTTACTGCTGGAGCTTTCTGATAAATGCTGTAGATAAGCTCAGGCTTTACGATGGTTTGATGTCTTTTTGCGATGAGAGCGAACGATTCCATCACATTGTATAGAATATCAATGTGTAAGCAGTCAGAGAGCCAGTGATCCGAAATCGGTTTGCTTATCTGTATTAGCGTCAGTGGCTCTTGGTTAGTCAGTCAGCTAATTTTGTTCACCTAAAACATTCATGGGAAAACTCAAAATTGTGGTGTGTGATTAGGATCAAAGCCTCAGTTTGGTGACTGGTAGAACCACAAGCAGCTAAACCCCACCCTTGCATTGATACTGCATCATTTTGGACGATACCCGTCCTTGACTATATCCACTTTTCACCTCCCAGTATCTTGTGACCTTCACAGAGAAGAACAACTCATACTGTTAAGTGAGTTAAGTGCAGGAGTTACTCCTTCCTCATGGAATTGTATTAGTGATGGTGAGACAGAACAACGTGCTCAGCTTGTGGGAACACGGTTTATAATAGAACATGCTCAACATGATCAGCCACTGCTCTAGAGATCTCAGATACTCAGGGTGTTGGAACCTGTCTGGGACAATTTGTACTTTGAGCTGTGAACAGATTGACAAGCGGATATCAGTGAGAAGTGAGATCAATATGCTGTTAAACTTCACTGTTTGGAGTCTACTGTGCAAAATGAGCTCATTGTTATTGTGGCTTCTCACTACAGCACAATCGAAGGGATTCTGATGGAGGCGGTGCATTTGATTGACAGTCGGCTATGAAGTTGTTCACTAGGTTTTGGTATTGTATCCAATGACAGGAGAACCCAGCATTATTCCTGGAGGTTAACCTCCTTGCAGAAGTTAGTCAGACACAAATAAAACACTTGATTAATTAGATTAGGTGACTGCATCACCAATGATGGAGCTATGTTAGGTGGTTATGTAGATCTAGGTTATAAATCCGCAATAGTTCGAACAATAAAAATAGAGAAATTACTGTATGGGCGAAAGCTTCCATGCTGTTTTCATTGCCACAGTCCGATCAAACTTTTCTTTAGTCTGGCCCATGTTTGACAAGTGTGAACAAAACCAATGAACCATTGTCCACTAAAAATCACAGGACTTCCTTGCAAAGCTACCTGGATAAATGGTGTCCAAACACCTAACAAGAACATCAGATCATGCTTTATTTTCTAGCAACATGTCAATGCTGTACTCAAAATTTACTATGTTCATTTTGCTATGTTTGAGCAGCATTAGAGCGACGTATACAATGTGAGGACGATGGTTTTAATGTTGAGGCTGATTGTGTGGATGATGTATATTCCTGTATTCCACTCAATATACATATTTCCTGCTTAATGTAGCATGATTCATTGCCCACAATGTAATGAAACTCATGATGATTCATGTAGTTCTTCCTCACACCAGGGCATGATGCCCATGGAGCTTTATTGAAAGCAGTAGCAGTTCTGCCCTGTTTAGCTTGTTAGGCCGTTAGGATTAGTATGCCCCATTGGCACTTCTGTTTTAAAGTGGAATGAGGCGCATTACCGGCTGCTGAAAGAGCTCCTCTCCTTCTGCCTGTGTTTTAAATCTATTACTTTTATAGCCGCCATTAAGATCTGCACACATTCAGCTTGACTTAGTTTCCTGACTGGCTTTTCTATTGTCCACATCACCCATGCATTACTAAGTGGCCCATTTTGAGTGCACATTTACCTGGTTTATGAGTCTTAAACCTTCTTACTTCTGCTTCCAGATGTTTGTTATTTAGTGACAATTGTATTTAAAAGGTCTATAGACCCCCTACAGGGAGTTCCAACCTTTTTCCATTTGAGAGCTACTCAGGTGAAATACATTGATTAACATAACGTATCAAAACACTCAGACTAGTGAGCTGAAGAAAGCTTTTACTCACAGGAAAATCCAGAACAGTTACTGTGGACTTTTTACAGCTCTCAGTGCCATTGGACCAGAGCACTGCCAGTAGCTGACTATAAATTTGACAGTCCTCAATGCCATTGAACCAGAGTGCTTCTTCAATATATATGCTTTATATATATATATATATATATATATATATATTATATTATGTGCAGGCACTGAGTGAGACACCTGTGTGTTTGACTGGATTGAAATGTGATTATGTGTCTGACCAACTTTGTGATCTTTTGCAGATATCCGACTCCTCATCTAGTCCAGACAAGCCAGAGGGGCCTCCATCAGGTACAAGTGCTCTACCCTGTCGTTTTTCTGACCCCTTTCAATGGTAGATAAACATATGTACTGAAAGATCTGTTTTATTATGTTTAATCCAGAACAGATTAGACCACGTTGCCTTTGCTGTGTTTGACTTTTGGGTAACGCTTTACTTCCCTGCTACACGACATTTACATATCCATGCCTTAAGTCAGGGTGTCCAAAATCGGTTCTGGTGTCCAGCACAGTTTTGATAGTCCCCTACTCAAAACACACTCACTAAACAAAAATCCAGGAGTGCTTGATCAGCAAAATGACCAAACTATGCTGGACACCAACCCTCAGTGCAGATACCATATGTATCATGAGTTGTTGGAACAGATTATGTCCAGTAATACAGCAGTGTTATATTATCATTACCTTTTATTTTTATGGCTAACTTGATTGCAAATATTTGATATAAGGTTCTCTATAGTATAGTATAATTTTACAGTGGTGAGAAAATGTGTTAGCCCCCTTCTGATTTCTTATTTTTGTTTGTCACACTTAAATGTTTCTGATCATTAAACAAATTTAAATATTTATCAAAGACAACACAAGTAAACACAAAATGCATTTGTTTAAGTGAAGGATTTACTATTAAGGGAGGAAAAAAATTCCGAACCTGCTACATGACCCTGTGTGACAAAGTGATTGCTCCCTAAACCAAATAACTGTTTGGGCCCTTAGCAGCAACAACTGCAACCAAGCCTTTGTGTTAACTTGCAATGAGTCTTTTACAGCTGTGGAGGAATTTTGGCCCAAACTCATCTTTGCAGAATTGTTGTAGTTCAGCCACATTGGAGAGTCACCTTCAAAACCACAGCATCTCAATAGGATTCAGATCAGGACTTTGACTAGGCCACACAAGTCTTTATTTTGTTTTTCTTCAGCCAATTAAACATGGACTTGCTTTGGTTTTGGATCATTGTCCTGCTGCAGAACCCATGTTTATTTCAGCTTGAGGTCACAAACAGATGGCCGGACTTTCTCCTTCAGGAATTTTTGGTAGACAGCAGAATTCATGGTTCCATTTATCAAAGCAAGTCTTCCAGGTCCTGAAGCAACAAAACAGCCCCAGACCATCACACTACCATCACCATATTTTACTGCTGGTATGATTTTCTCTTTCTGAAATGTGGTGTTACTTCTACACTAAACGTAATGGGACACACACCTTCTTGAAAGCTTAACTTTTGTCTCATCAATCCAGAGTATTTTCCCAAAATTATGTTTTCTAGCAAAATTGAGATAAGCCTTAATGTTCTTTTTGCTCAGCAGTGGTTTTTGTCTTGGCAGTTTGCCATACAGGCCATTTTTCCCAGTCTATTTCTTATCGAGTCATGAACACTGACCTTAACTGAGGCAAGTGAGACCTGAAGTTCTTTGGATGTTGGTTTGGGTCTTTTGTGACCTTTTCAATGAATCATCGTTGCCCTCTTGGGGTAATTTTGGTTGGTTGGCCATTCCTGGGAAGGTTCACCACTGTTCCATGTTTTCACCATTTGTGGCTAATTGCTCTCACTGTGGTTCACTTGAGTCCCAAAGCTTTAGAAATGGCTTTAAAATCTTTTCCACACTAATAGATCTCAATTACTTTCTTTCTCGGTTGTTCCTGAATTTCTTTGGATCTCTGCATGATGTCCAGGTTTTGAGGACATTTGGTCTACTTCACTTTGTCTGGCAGGTCTCGTTTAAGTTATTTCTTGATTGAGAACAGGTGTGGCAGTAATCAGGCCTGGGTGTGACTAGAGATATTGCTCTCAGGTGCGATGAACCACTGTCATGTTTTAACAAGTGGGGCAATCACTTTGTCACACAGGGCCATGTACTGTAGGTTTAGATTTTTTTCTCCCTTAATAATAAAATTCACTTCACTTAAAAAACACATTTTGAGTTTGCTTGTGTTGTCTTTGTTGAATATTAAAATTTGTTTGATTAAATATTTAAGTGTGACAAACATGGAAAAAAATAAGAAATGACTTTTTCCACGCTATTGTATATATGCAGTAACTGCTACTTTTTTGTCTTAAATAACGTGGACAACATTTATTGCTGGGGGTTAAAAGTTCACAATAAATAGCAGACCTTTCTTTCTCTCAAGCTCTGAGCAAGTCTGAGGGCAGCAGTAGTGTGAGCTCCTCAGAAAGACTGTCACGTGTTGGTGGTGAGGGTAAACCAGAAACTGCCCCTAAACCCAGAGGCTCTGGCCCAACACCTACGAGCCCCAAACCCCCAGCCCAGAGCAGCAAGCCCACACTGGCTGCCAGACCTGCCATTCCCCAGAAACCTCGTACCAGCAGCACCCGCAGCATAGGTAGGATGCCTCTCCCTCATTGCTGGGTAGTTTCTAACCAAAATATCTTAATCTCAGTATCTCAGTGTAGTTCCTTTTCATATTATGCAGCCTTGTTCTCCATCCTTGGAGTTGCTAATAAAGTTGCTAATAAGTGTATATACATCCTCATTATGTTATTCCCCAGATGAGGGCTCGGAATCTCCTGCTGGGGCTCCTAAGACTCCAACATTGTCATCAACACTGAGGAAAGCTCCTTCAGAAAAGGAGGGAGCTCTTCCCCTTCAGACGAGCTCAGCCACCAAGAACTCTGCTCAGGAAGGTATTTACTAATGACAAATATTTTCAAGCAGCTGAAGCTGCTATTATTCCACATATTTGGTTCATATAAAGGGTAATATTTCATGCACCAAAACAATGAAGATAGAGAAATGGAGAAAATAATATACATTACATAAATAATAAACAATACATTAAATAATGATATGTATGGAAAAAAAAAAGTAAAATAAAATAATTATATGTATATTAAACGTGGATTTGTTCTGTGCTCACTCTTCTAGTCACCAGTAGCAGTGTCATTTGCTTAACAAAGTCTGCAAATGATGTTGAAGAAGGCAGAGCTACTTGCTGGGAAAGTCAGAAGTTTTTAGGGAACCTGGTTACCTGGCTGAGGATTTAGCGCTAATGCGAGGCCTCGTTATTAATCTACTGTGATTGTGTTGCCTGTTAGTATAGGAGTGAGCAGTATGACTGGATTTATTATTATTATTATTTTTATATTATTGCTAATTATATATTATAATTATATAATAGTATATCATGGTATTGTCATTAAAAATCATTATGGGCTGTATTTGGCAAATGTGCCACTGCTGCTTAAAAAATATTGTGATGATGAAAATGTCCTCTGCTCACTCCAAATTGTGTGATTTATTCTTGTCTTGCAAATGAAAAGTTCTAGCCTAGAGAAGTTAAAAGTCTGTCTGCAGTCAGCTTGTATGTTCTCATGCTGTATGTTTTGGAAATGTGTTGTCATTTCTTCATATTGTTTGGTTTGATGATTTGTGTGTTGATGTGTTGATGTGTTGATGTGTTTTGTCCATCTTCACACTGCTGCCTGTTGCCTCCACCCGCACCTCATAAGCCATGCGAACTCCAATCATGATTAAGCTTAACTGCTTGTGTCCTGTAACACTCACAGCATGAAAGATGGCCGACAGAATGAGGTAATTTACCTCATTTACCAGAAAGATAAACATCTTTGGACCAGTTTCTAATGGAGCACTGTCCATATTTTCTTTAACACTACAAAAGAACAATTGGGCCAAATGTCCAATGCACAAAATTCTCCCTGTATATCAACAACAGTAATGCACATTTGGTGCTTGCTTTTTCTATTTTGCACTGACCATATGAGGCTAATGTAGCTTGGAAACAGATTTTAGGCTTTTACTATTGAAAAACAAATGCTGATCAAATCAAACAGAATTTTCTTTTACTCGTAAATAAGGCACATTCCTATATATAATTTAGTATCTTGATTATTCAGGTCTCCAATATGAAATATTACTTTTACACTTAGACAAAGACATAGTGTAATAAAAACAAAAACTGTTAAGTCTGGCAGATGTATAAATCATCATTATTTTCAGCAAAATCATATTCTAGTAATACATTATAAAAAATAATATTATATGTTAAAATGCACATTTAAAGCATGAAAAGTTTGGTAAGCGATATTAAGATGGGGTTTAAAATGTACAATATATAACATAAAATATGTGTAGAAGATCAGGCAGTAAAACTCAGCACCATGCACTGGGTACTGTAGTGTTTACAATAGTTGAAAGTGTGATGAGGTTTGTACATTGCTAATTAATGAGCTAATTTGACTTTACATTAGCCTTGTAGCAAAATAATCTTGAGCCTTAAATTAAAATGTATTTTTCCTAAAATTATTCATTTAATTTCAAAACCCCATGTGCTGTTCGAGGAGCACGAGAAAAAACTTCACATGCTTATTTATTTAAAGTTACACGTAAGCGAACGTCTACTAAATGCTGTAAAGAGCATGCTGCTCCTCTCTGCAGTGGACACGATGGGAGACGGTAGCGTTTTTAAAGCTGAACCCGAGCTGGAAAAGCCAGCAGCATCCTCCAGAGTGCACGGCTCACCACAGCGCTCAGAGGAGGAGAGCGACCAAGAGCACAAGAGTTCTCTCTCTTCACCTGGTTAGACCTCACACCTCTCACCAATCACCATTCAGTTCTCCCTCAGCATGCAGCTCAACCCTCATACTGGGTAATGTTAATGTAGCCATGGGGACGTGGGATTCATCAGTGCAGTTTGCACACACTCCCCAGTGGTGAATCAAGCTTCTTTCTGACGTTTTTTCCAGATAGCGCCAAGACAGTGATTTGCATCACATTCAGTTGTTTATTTATGAATCTAGACCCAAATTGAGAAGACATTCACATAATGAATTGATTCAAATGTATGAATGTGAGGGCACTGATCTTCGTGTTGTCTGAAAAAATGGTCTACATTTGTATACACAGGCAGTCAACAAGCTTTGTTTAGCCTTGTTCTTCATCAGTTCATCCTGTCTGTTCACTTAAAGCAGCAGAACCACAACAAATGACCAAAACCACAAGAGTTTTTTACATTCAAGCACCATTTAAACCCTTGGATATCTTGTGAGGTTACACTGGAAATGTCTGGAGAAGAAAATCTAAAGTAGAGTTGTCTTTAAGATACCACAAGAGTTTTATAGTGGAAAGTGACCAGCTGCTTCATTTTCTGTGAGCTATTGTAAGGACTATTTAAAGCGACAAGTGACCATTACATCAACTAGGGGTCTATTTTATCCAAACATGTGAAAAGTGAAGTGATTATTAGTCATTGTGAACACACCATTGCACACAGCGCTCCACAGTGAAAGGTGGGCAAAGTCCTAACCACTAGGCCACCGCTGCTACACTTGGCAAATAGTGCTACTACAGCATTACTTGTACTAACCACAAGTTAGGAATGCCCCCCTCAGTTTTATCCCATTGCTCTGTTGCTGTAACTGCAGAATTATTGTGTATTTCCAGTTTTGTCAACCAGTTAATTCTACTTGTAGTGGTTGGATTTAGCATCTCCACATGTAGCCTCACAAGAATACATGGGGTTGAAATGGTGCCTGAATTTAGCCCAGACAATGGAAAACCAAGTGTTTGAAGAGTCTGCTTAAATATATAAAAGTCTATTAAAGTATGGAGAACGTCAGTAGTTCAGGAAGGTCATGAAAGCTGCAAAAAGATTGCATGTGTTATGTCACAAAACTATGGCATATACATAAAATCTGTCTGTTAAGTGTAATACAATTAAGTGCAAGTGCAGCCAATCAGTACATCGATCGTTTACATACATCATATATCAGTCTTAAAGGAACAATAACAAAATCAGACTGTTTTATTCTGAAAGATTCAAATGTTCATGTAAAATGGATCGTTTTTACTACACGAGGAAAGAAATGTTCTATGTTTGTGTTTGAGGAAAAAATAAATGCAGATAAAGAATAAAAATGTAGAATATGGACTTTCTTCATTGTCTTGTTGGAATATCTGCCTTTGTTTTTCTGCATTTAATTTAACAGAAGAACCACATTTCAAAGATTTGTTGACTGCCAGCATAATTTCATCATCAGAATTGCTTTGGTTTGCTTGTCTGTGTATTTGTGTTATATTGTGTTTGATCAGTTATTTCTGAAAAAGATAATGCTCTGAATTTACTTGATTCAAATGTTTGCATGAAAAAACACTTGGAGTATGTGCACTGTGGGTCACCTACCAAAAATACTACTACTGCTCCTGGTGATAACAGTATACAGTATATAACAAATAATAATATCTTATAAATTATAAATAAATCTGCTAGAAATGATGCAGCTTCTGAGCTAATTAATGCATCAGTGGCCAGTGAACTCAACATACAACACTCAACACTGTGTTACTGCCACTGTTATTTACTTAATAGCTTATTGCTATTGACTCCTTTTGTCCTACTGATTTTTTAAATATTCATATTTCATTCATAATTTATTTAAGTGTGTGTGTAGATCTTTGTTGCTTTGGCCACGTGGCCTTGGTGGGAGGCTGCAACTCTTGTAAGTGCACAAGCAGTGAGCTGCACACATTTTTTCCTCAGTTTGCTTACTTTTGGCAGTAACTGTATTATAATTCTCTTGTGGCCTGTTAACATCATAAATGCTATAAATGTCATTCGCAGCAATAACCATTTTTCAAAAAAGATTTTAAACCAATCAAAATTATACCTGGTGACAAATTGCTTATTGCATGAAACTGGATTGGATAATGTTGGATAAAGAGCTTAAAACTCTGTCAATATTGGGAGGACAGCACACATCAGAAAAGCGTTATGAGCTGTGACCCTCCAAAGAGGAATTTTGAGGTTTATGATGCTCCTCTCTCTTGATTTGCCACTTTCTCTGCTCAGGGGAAATAGGCTTTAGCTCTGGACGAACATCTCCACAGTCAGCTGCTATTGTAGATATGCACTACACTGCAAGCTCTGCTTCAAGGCGAGGACTCGCACAGCAGGCTACCAAACACATGGAAAGCAATGCAATTTTGTCAATGAAAGAAACGTGTATTTCTGACCATAAATGAAGGCAAACAGAAAATGTCTTGGCACAATGTGCAAATGACTGAGAAGATGCATGAAAATTTGCCATATGACCCTGTAGTTTGACACCGTTAGTGTTACAACCAGAAAGAAACGACAGAAGACCAGGTGTGAGCACTAGAGCATGGCCACCCATCCCGAACCCCACGGGACCCAACAGGTCAAGTCGGGTTTCAGACAAATATTTCACAATGGTTACACAATTTACACAATGGTTCAGGTCTGGTTTAGTCACGTCAGCACAAAAACTTTTGATCATTAAAATAGTAAAGGCTACTTCACAGTGAAGCTCCAAAAGGTCTGTCTCACATGATGCATTAGTAAAAGTATTTGTTAATAAAATAAATAAAAAACAATACTTTTTAATGTTAATTTAAAGTAGGGTGTACGCTACGTCTTGCTGGATCATTTGCTTTTTCCCTGTACGCTGGGATTTGTTTATGTAGCCATGACAACATAGCCATGACAATGTTTCAGGCATGAAGCATGATGGTGGATGGTCAGGTCCCAGAGTCAGTGTGTGTGTTGAGGTGTGATCACAATGACGAAAAGTCACATTCACGATGCTGGAAGGTAGATCTCCGGGACAAGAGTTGTGTGTCCCTAATGTGCACATTTGAATCGAGTAAATTCACTGCACGCTTATTTTTAATCTGATGGCAAAAAGCAGTGAAGGTTTAGGCAGTTAGGACAGTGACCTTCAAAAGATTTTTAACCAAAGCAACAAAAATACCTTTACTTGTTCCCTGTGCCGGATTCACTCATGTCGTGTTGGCATTTTGGAAACATCGGTTCAGTGGCAGCAGCTAGAGAGCAGCTGTTATTTTAAAGGGAAATTCCACATTTTATTATAATCTTTGCTTGGTTCATCCATTAAGCCATTCAGAGTGGTTTTATATGAAATACCATCATCAGTATCACTTCCAATGCTCTAATGTCTTACAGTGTTAGTGATGGGAACCAGGTGTCATGATATCTACAGCACAAACATAAACATTTGTTTTATACATAGAGGTTTTACATGTAATGTTCAAGATTGAATTAGATCACTAATAGAATTAATATCAATAAAATTAACACAGTGAACAGTTTTGTCAATGTGTTGGGTTACCATTTTGAGAGTTCTCCTCATGGAAGCATCAAATTCCTGCTTTGGGCTCAATCAGTGGTTAAATCATGTGCTGCTGCTGAAAGTTTCACACATTCGTGCACTAGCTGGAGGCACTGAGGGGAAACCACCTAATCTGCATCGTTTTAACAGCTTCCAACACAGCAACTATACTTTCTACACACAAAAGAAGTATTTATTCTTTTTTGTTTGTTTGCATTTATTCTAATGATAAATTTGCACAATTGCCAAAGCCTTTTGCATAGTACTGTGTGTTAATATTTATACACATGTTTATAGTGGAGATTATTTTCTCCCTTAAAACGCCCTGCATGTACCTTATTGCCATGAATTAGTTCTAACTCAGGACTTTATCACATTACTAACAAAACAACTCCACACGCAGCAGGCAACACATTCTCAGCTATTTTGTGTAGCTGAATATCTTTGACCTCAATTTTAGAGGCATTAAACACTTTGGGCATCTGGTTCCCATCACCACCGGTGTGAGTAAATGAGTTTCTGTAGAATCCAGCACTTCACATTATTTACTCCTGTAGATGAATAGCACTCCTGTTGAAGAGAGAGACGTGGTTTGAGTGGAATAGGGGGTTCTGTAATTAATAGCATCATCTTTTTTGTTGATATGTCTTGTACAGCAAGGAGGACGTCTTCATCTGATGCCCCTCAGCGCTCAGACGCAAACCAGCAGAGCTCGGACGAGAACGGCTCCAAAGCCCAGGAGAAAACAGCCAACGGAGAGAGAGAGAAAGACAAGGACTCGAGTCAGGGCAGCAAGTCCGCAGACTCTGGGGAGGAGACGGATAAAGATTTTATTTTTGTATGATGGGGAGAGCGAGAGAGAGAGAGAGAGAGAGAGGGAGAGAGAGAGAAAAAGAGAGAGAGAGAGAGAGCAAGACCGGATCACTTTGTGTTTATTTCTACTTGTTTCAGGAATCCCCCCACAAGACTGTTAAAAGTAATGCTGCATTTTGACAACCCAGAATCCCTGTGTGTGTGTCTGTGTGTGTCTGTGTGTGTCTGTGTCTGTGTCTGTGTGTGTCTGTCTGTGTCTGTGTCTGTGTGTGTGTGTGTGTGTGTGTGTGTGTGTGTGTGTACTAAATGCATGTTACCTGTAGCGTGAGTCTGATTCTATGGCGCTGTATGAAGTGTCTCGCTTTAATATCCTCATTTGTATAATAACTACGGCTGAAGCACTGTTAAACACGTCCAAACGAGCAGGGTGTTCTCTCACTGCGGTGAAACCCACTCACTCTCTGAAAGCAGGGGACGCGCTGGCACTAGAGGATGTGCCACTGTCTGCCCTTGTGCCTTAGAGCTCCACTCTACTACTGTACTGTGATCACTCAAAGCAGGACACTGATGGCGTCTTGGACACTGTGTGTGTGTGTGTGTGTGTGTGAATGTTGGTTGATTGGACAGCCGTCACTGTGTTCATTAAAAGCTGAAGACATGGTGAAGGATTTCTTACAATGTGCGTCAAAGTTACCGATGTCATCGTTTAGGGCGATTCACACCCCAACAACTTGTTCATGGATGAAACCTGAACTAGGACGTCACATAGTCGACGCTAGGGAGATCAAACTTAAAGGAATACTCTCGCATTCTGCACTTGTGTCATATAGTTGACTACTATGGACAATAATTTCAGCATGTTTCCCTGTACTTAGAATAGAGCAAGAAAACTTCATCTCGCAGTTCACTTACAATAGAAGTCAATGGGCACTTGCTGTTGTTTGCAAATAATTGTTGGAAGTGTATCAGTACATGATGCAAATACAGAAATGTAACTGTAACACTTGTAACAGTGTCGGCTTAATATAAGCAAACATGAGAGAATGTCTTACCAAAGAGTTTTGACCAAGAAGACCAACAAGTTTTTCTTGTACCTGTACGCTCTCAGACAGGAGCCGATGAAAATTCAGTTCCTGCCATTATTCTGTTGATGAATGATACAAATGAAATAATGGGTCTCACTCTCAATGGGCAGGTAGAGTAAACGACCTCACTCTTTCTTGCATCAGGTGGCACATGGAGATGGCAGTACTTCTTCCTGAGCATCAGCCACTTTTTCATCCATTCTCTTTCTCCACTTTGCTCGTCTCGTTTCTTCTCTTGAATTCATTTACACACATTTTGCTGAAGCTGTGAGGCTGACGATGCACACAACAAGTCAATAGTCACCCAAAAACACACCACCGAAACGTCCCTTAAACTGCTCGGGCAGACAGTCTTCCGTAACTTGGTGTGAACTGTAAAACTGAACTGAACTTCAACCATTTTTCCCAACAACGTGGCTGGTCTTCACAAAGCAGCCAGACTGCATCCACATAAGGTCACATGCTTTGTTAAAACCAGCCCTGGCTTCGTAATAGGGGTGATGGTCTTCATTTTTATAGCTCACTGTAAGTCACACTGAGTCCTAAACGTGTTACCAACTCTGCTTTACCTTAATGAACAGCCGGGTTGTTGTAATTCTGTGGGACTGTGGTTCTGTATGTCTGGGTGACTATTGACTATTGTTAGTTAGCAATGTTAGCCTCACAGCTCCAGTTCTAAAGTAAAAAAAAAATAATAATTGGGCTCCAAACATGACTTGGCTGATTGACTTTATCGGGTTTAAGTGGATTTATATTTTCCACTAAACTATTCCTTTAATCATTCTTCTGCTTCACAATACAAGTTTTTCATTTTTGCAGTCAGACGGAAGCTTCTCCCAGTCCCACATGCATGTGATGTCTCCTTTTGTATATATGTAATGTGCTTTCATACGTGTGTGTGTGTGTGTGTGTGTGTGTGTGTGTGTGTGTGTGTGTGTGTGTGTGTGTGTGTGTGTGTGTG
>JBBIGC010142230.1:0-10654 GCA_037576955.1 Lepidarchus adonis | reverse complement strand
TACAATAATAAAAAAACTACTGAACTTTATTCCTGTGGTAAATATGTTAATAAAAATAAACACATGGAGCACATACACAGTACAATAATAAAAAAACTACTGAACTTTATTCCTGTGGTAAATATGTTAATAAAAATAAACACATGGAGCACATACATAGCAGTAATGAAGTGAAACAGTAATGAACACTGTGTTCCTAGTATATCGCCACGTGTATTCTTCCACTTCACTCTGCACTTTGTTTTTACGTTGCAATTGTCATACACCACAATGATTGAACAAGACCTAATAAATTAATGGGAGATGTCGACGTAACTACGAATTGCTGTATGTCGAGTCTGATGAGCCGAGGACTACCTGTATAGTCACGGGACACCCCCAAATATATTTCTTTAAGTGGAAATAAAGTCTCTGTCCTCTACTGGGAGCAAGCTTGTGTATGGCATTATCCATAATGGCACAACTGTCTAAGTATTGGTCCCAGCTTTGCAAGTGGGAAGGAAAGCTCTTCATCACTTCTAGCTGATATATCAGAATTGGCAGTCAGCTCTGTTCTCCAAGTGCATTAAACTATCCCATAAAGCAGTGTTAGTGGCAGTTATAGGTACATGGAAACAAACAGTAGCCTTCACCTTTCCAGTGCTGTTTGTTTTGTGTGATTCCTGGAGTCCTAGCTAGCTAACTGGAGACGAGCACTTGCGCTACTTCTTATAAAAGAAAAAAAGAAATAAAATGCATCTATAGCATTATATAGCAATATAGCAGCATCTATATTTGAGCTTTAGTGTTATCAGGATAGGCCCATGAGTTTTTTGTTTTAGACCTACATTAGATTAATATTTTTGGGGGGATATTTTTTGTATTGTTCATAATATAGTGTTGGAATATTTTCTTTTTTTAAAAACATATTTATTAAATGTTAATTGTTTATATTCAAAGTGCACAATATGATAACCATGAGCGTTATGTGTAAATATATATTGAATATTTTATACTGTAAATATATTTTAAAATACATGTTTCTCTTCTCTGTATGTGCTTTTTAAAGACAGAGCGTCGAGAAAACTAAAGGTTCTGACTCTGACTAGCAGAACAGTCATCAAAACCTCACCCTGCGGCCATAAATCATCAGTGGCATCTTAAAGCTTTATAGCATTGACATTACAAGGATCAATTCTATGAGTAATTATACAGTCTCAGCTTCACCCGGTCATGCCTGCAGCCACAGATTCACTCTGTCTATACGCATGTCCTTCAGCAAGGTCACACTTTAACCTTCTCCCTGTGAATGCAAATGTGAACAGTTCGGTCATAAACGTGTAGATCATTTTTGACACTGCCCTGCTTCTTACAAACCTAAAGCTGTCTTCAGATATTTGGACATGTGGTCAAAACCACAGTGTTGCAAATAGCAGCAGATAAATGACCAGTAATGTAAGATTTTTTTCGTTTTCTTCATTGTTTGGGTTCCTTAGAAACAAATACTAGGTGTTTATTGGTGGAAAGTGCATCAACGTCCAGACCTACCATTAAGGTAGCCTTGAGCAAAATACCGTCCAGCTCCACCACTCGCTAGGCAATGTAGACAGCTGACCACTGCACCACGTGTGGATGGGAGAAATGCAGAGGTCACATTTTGTTGTGGTGCACTGTGTGTGAGATTGGGTACAATAACAAATACTCACTTTTTAAAAATGTATTTCAAACAACGTTGTGTTGATTCGGGAGCAAATCCATTATGTTTCATTTAGACAGAGAAGGAAAGTTCACTTGGGTGGAGGAAATAATTTGATAGACACCCCCATGAAGTCTGTCAACATGACCCTGCACATATAAGAAACAGACTGTACAGTGTAATATAATAATAATAATAATAATAATAATAATAATAATAATAATAATAATAATAATAATAATAATAATAATAATAACAATGATGAGTAAATGTGTTTGCTCTGTAACAATCCATAAATTATTTTATTTGACTGTTTATCATCATTATTTAAACATATAATTTTACATTTTCCCATTTTGTTTACTTTTGTATATTAATATATTCATTTATATATGTCTATTATATATTTTTATACAATTTGGTAGTATTTTATGTTTTTGTGTGGCTGTATTCCATGTTCCATAATGTTTTTTTTATTCATTATTTTTGTGAATGAGTGAGTGAGTGAGTAAGTGAGTGAGTGAGTGAGTGAGTGAGTGAGCGAGTGAGTGAGCGAGTGATGGAGTAAGTGAGCGAGTAAGTGAGCAAGTGATGGAGTAAGTGAGCGAGTGAGTGAGCAAATGATGGAGTGAGTGAGCGAGTGAGTGAGCAACTGATGGAGTAAGTGAGCAAGTGAGTGAGCAAGTGAGTGAGTGAGTGAGCGAGCGAGTGACAGATCCAAGTGATATTTATATAATTAATTTAATAAGTTGATTCATATTCGGTCAACCCATCTCTTAAGAGATTATAGAGGCTGATTAGTTAGAATATTAATGTATTATTAATAATATTGGCACATTTAAAATAAAAATTGTCCATATGCATTTCTATTATTGGCTATGTTATATAATTTGCATACCATTGGCATTTGGGGAACGTCGTTGATGCTTGAGTTTGAAAATGACAGAATAAATATATCACTTTTGAACAATATTATATTGAGTATATAATACAATTTCACAGCCATTTTCTATCACACTTTGATAGCATTGCTCTTCTCTCAAGCTGTGGTTTAAGCATCCTGAACGATTACAGACTCCTCCCCCTCCCACATCCATGGATGCAGACACTTAACCCGCAAGCCGCCCACGAGTGCAGGTGTGCAACCCACTGCTCCTAGTGTGTTCCTGGGCGTCTTGGATGGTTTATTGTAGGGGAGGTGAATGTGGGGGGATATGTTGCCTGATCTTTCACTTTCTCCCCTCTTACAGAGGTAACAGAAGGGCTAACGCCTTTTGAAGGAGGTTGCTATGGAGATGTGGGTTTCCTCCTGGTGCTCCGGTTTCCTCCCACGATCCAAAGGCTTGTGGTTTACTCTAAATTGCCCATTACTGTGAGTGTGTGCGTGTATGGTTGTCTCTTTGCTGCCCTAAGATGGGTTGCCCTCCTGTCCAGGGTGAACCCTGCCTTGTGCCCATAGTTAACTGGGAACGGCTCCAGAATCCCCCACAACCCAACATGGATTAGTGGTTGTGATAATGAATGAATGAATTTAAGCATTCAGTTGCACATCCAGCTGATTTAAAGCACTAAGAATGTAATGGGACACTCTGGTGCAGCTAAACTTTAATCTCTGTGCCCAGGACTAAGAGAGTTAGAGGTTCCCCAAGATTGGAACTCCATTCTCCGGAGTGATCCAATACCTCCAGTATCCAGTACAATCCAACACCAATACCTGACCTCAATCATGTGTCTGTATGCAATCAAATCCTCACAGCAGCAAAGCTCAGGCATCTAATGTATCGCCTCACCAGAAGAATACAGTCTATTACTGCAAGAAGTACAGTCAAACCCCGTTAGCTCGTCCTCATTGGGCAGGGCCTGAAATGTGGCAACAGTCGGGGGTCCCAAACTGTCCAAATGAATAATGGGGGTTGTGGTTACGGTGCTGGCTCCTTTTTATGTTGTTGTGGTGTTTGTCTGTCTTATACAGTAGTAGAATGCAGTTGAACGTCTACTACATGCTTTACGGTAATACTGGACTCCCACGAGAAACAGTGTGTTGTGAGATGTGGTGTTTTTCATAGGGAGCAATGCATTATTATGTGTAGTGTTTGGAGAAGAGAACGGGTGGGTAATGCAGACGGAGAATAAGGTAGAGAGAGCTTTGCTTGCTGGGAGTTGGAGTCCATTTTGGAAAGAGCGTGGGTTAGCAACGCAGGAAAGGTAACATGGAAAGGTAGCTGGTATATGTGTGCTGTACAGATGTTCATGCAAAATGCCGACTGTTAATAAAGCCTCCGCAGCATCATTACCTACATTACCAGTTAATCAGGCCGGAGTTAAAAATGAGAAAACAGCGGCGGCGGCAGCAGCACCAAAAGTAGCAGCAGCAGTAGCAACAGTAACAGTAGTATACGGAGGAGTAGTCTTAGCAGTAGTAACAGTAGTAGTAGCAGTAGTAGTAGCAGCAATAATAGTAGTAGCAGGAGCAGCAGTAGTAGTAGCAGCAGCAGCAGCAGAAGTAGTAGTAGTAGCAGTAATAGTAGTAGCAGCAATAATAGTAGTAGCAGCAATAATAGTAGTAGCAGGAGCAGTAGTAGTAGCAGCAGTAGTAGTAGCAGCAGCAGTTGTAGTAGTAGCAGTAGTAGTAGCAGCAGCAGCAGTAATAGTAGTAGCAGCAGCAGTAGTAGTAGCAGCAGTAGTAGTAGCAGCAATAATGGTAGTAGCAGGAGGAGGAGTAGCAGCAGCAGCAGTAATAGTAGTAGCAGCATTAATAGTAGTAGCAGGAGCAGTAGTAGTAGCAGTAGTAGCAGCAGTAGCAGTAGCAGGAGCAGTAGTAGTAGCAGCAGGAGCAGTAGTAGTAGCAGGAGTAGTAGTAGTAGTAGCAGCAATAATAGTAGTAGCAGGAGCAGTAGTAGCAGCAGCAGCAGTAATAGTAGTACCAGCAATAATAGTAGTAGCAGGAGCAGTAGTAGTAGTAGTAGTAGCAGCAGTAGCAGTAGCAGTAGTAGTAGCAGCAGTAGTAGTAGTAGTAGCAGTAATAGTAGCAGCAATAATAGTAATAGCAAAGCAGCAGCAGTAGTAGTAGCAGTGGTAGTAGTAACAGTAGTAATAATAGCAGAAGTAGTAGCACGGAGGGAAGTCTGGTGAGCTATAGATAGAGAAATGCATACACCGGACACTTTGCACATTGTGGTGAGAGACGAGACTGCAGCTTAACGAGGTAAATAACTATGAAGGAAAACCGTTCTGCATCCTTTCATGGCAAAAGGCGAGTTTGGCGAGATAACGGGGTTTGACTGTGATGGAAGTGCGTGATGAGTCAACTCTGACGACTAAACCCCAAGGTCACATGACATGTAGTGTGGATGGCCTGAGTGGGCACATGCACTAGTTCTCTAACCAGATTAATGGGAGAGCATAATCCTAAATCCAATCCTGGCACACAGAGGACGGCCCATGAATATCTCTAACTGCTTCCAAACAATGCCCTGCTCCAAATGCCAAGCAGATAACAGAGCACAGGCAGGAGCACATGACCGCTGATGAGGGAGCTGATAGGGCCTTGTGCGAGTTCTGCCCTGTATGCATATTTCAGATGCCATTATTTATTATCCCAAATCCTCTTTATGGCCTTGTTATCTCTGCCATTCACATATCCATCCCAATGCAGAAAATATGATTACACTGAGCTTTGAACTTTTGTAGCGTATCTCATTGTAAATCCTGTTTGCATTGAAGATTTCTTTTTATTATTATTACCTGGAGAGAAATGTCAAGAGACTCGGTGAGCTGTTTTTATATGCGTGTTAAATTCATGTGCCCTGACTCTAATAACCTTGTAGGCCTTAGAAGCTCATCACCACACACCTTTCAACCCAATAAATATCATTTGGCATCTGAAAACATCTCATTTGTGTAAATCCATTAAATTAATACAGCCTGATAGTCTTGTTAAATCACACATTGAATATATCACATAAACGGCATTCCCTCACACATTAAAAAAAATATTTCTTGGAGCAATGCCATAGAATAACCAGTTTGACTGCAGAGGAACCATCATTCTGCATGCTTGAAGAAAGAACCTTACGTTTTAAGACTCTAAACATATAGTAAATGCTTTCTCATGAACAACCAACACTGCAGAACCTCCTTAACTATGTTCCCAAAATGGTTCCTGACTTGTATGTATAGTTATTTACACTTCTCCTTGGATATCTTCTCTAAGAACCCATTTTTGATGCCTTCACATTTAAGATACAGGCAAGAAAAACTTTTTGGAATGTCATGGTTTTCTGCATTAATTATCATAAAATCAAGTCAAGGGCACTGACAAAAATAATGTGTTTAAAATAATAACACAAAAATTCTGATCTTTGAGAAAAACATAAAGCAAAAAAAAAAAATGCTAGTATAAAAGGTATGGGAACCATTGAGTTAATGACCTCATTGAAAGTCAAAAAGCTCATTGGAGTCAGGTGTTAACATACATGGAGACTTGTTAAGAAAATGAGTTTGGAGGTGTGGACCAGAGCTACTTTGACTGATAACCACTTAAACATTTTGAGGTTTCTCCACACAAGAATATGCGTATGTGAGCCAAGCCTCAGCCAAAAAGAGCTTTTAGAGGATCTACAATCAAGAATTGGTCATTTATATAAAACTGGATAGGGTTACAAAGCGGTTTCAAAGACTTTAGAAGTTCACCAGTCTACAGATCTCCAAACGGAAAAATTCTGGGACTGTGGCTACTCTACCAACAAGTGGGTGCCAAGCGCGAAACAAACTCTCATCAATGAGGTAAAGGCACGACCAAGAGTGACCGACAGTGATCTGAAGGCATCATTGGAACTGGCTAACATCATGAGTATACAGTATGGAAAACAAGCAGAGCGTCTATGTCAGAACAGAAAGCATTGCTGCAAACCTGAAATTTGTATTTGCGAGATGTTTTGGCTAAATGTTTTACAGACTGAGGAAACTAAGACTGAATTATTTGGGAAGAACACCCAGCACTACATTCGTAAGAAGGGCTCTTCATATCATGAAAACATCATCTCAACCATAAAGTATGGTGAAGGAAACATCATAATTGGTGCCTCCTTTTTTTGCCTCAGGGCCTGGCCAGCTTGCAATCAATGAAGTAAAGATGAACTGTATCTAAAAATTCTTCAGGATCGTGTGAGAACCTCTGTATGTCAGCTGACACTTTGTAGAAGAAGCAACAGAATAATGACCCAAAAGTCCACAACAGAACAGCTTCAGAAAAACTAACTCTACCTTTTGAAGTCAGAGCTCAGACCTCCACCCAGTAGAGAAGCTATAGAATGATGAGAAGAGAGACACACACATGAGACGCTCAGAAGATATAACAGAGCTAAAGCACTTCTGCAGGAAGAATGGGCTCAGATTCCTCGCAGGTCTGATCCACAGCTACAGGACGAGTCTGAAGAGTTCTTTATGGTTGTTTTTAATAAAGGCATTAAAAGATTAGATTTTAGGCCCATTCTATTTATCAGTACTTAGATGAAGAACATTCAATGCAGAAAACCATGAAATTCCAAAAGGTTTACATACTTTTTGACATTGTATAGGTGAAGATCATGGAATGTGGAGAACAAATGGTAAGAGGTTGTAAAGACTTAGTTTCCACCTCAACAGTAATCTGACATTAGACATTTTCTGTAGGGAATAAGTATTGTAAGTATTATTACTTCCCGCCCAGTCATATAGAGGGCGTGGCATAAACCAGCAGATGGATGTTACTTTTCCCCAGGAAGCCTATCACATCAGATATATATAAAAGAAAGGAATTCATATGTATGTATGTATGTATGTACGTAACATTTTACTTAATGACATTTCAATGGAAATAAACCAGTTTTATGTAAAATGACTCTGGTTACAACATGCAGTTCTACCTACGAAAACTCCCATATGTCACAGGAGCAAATGCTGGTTTCCCCCTTAAGCTATACATTATGAGGCCATAGCTTTCAATTACCATCTGCCCAGGACCCACATGTCACTGTAAATCCCCTTTGGAATTCTTTTGTCCTGGTGGCAGGTTTTCTACACATTCATATGCAGCCCAACAATACCGGCGCCATGGCGACGTTCTGGACAATCCGTGTTAAAACAATTCGATGACGCTGAGCACTTTCCAAAAAAAGCCACGCAGGCGATGACGGCTTTAGGCGGATTACTTTAAGAGCGGGTGACAACATGTCCTTGGCTGTGTGGGAGGCATGTGCAGACCACATTCAGGAAAAAAGCACAGTAGAAAAAGGGCAGAAGTTTCTCCCATGTGGTTTGTTACATAAAAAAATTATAAAAATTTCATGGCTTCTTCAGTTATGAATGCACCAAGACAACGGTGTATGGTCAGGGGTAGCTTTATTCTGTACGCAGTTACTTACTCTGCTAATAGACACCCTTCCTTGCAACAGATGTGTTCACATCTGGATATTACGGAGGTGGTTTTCTACATGGTTTCATCAATGAATCACTGGAGGGGATGAAGCAACCTACAGGAGAAAGGTGGTCGGTCTGGTGTCATGGTTTGAGGTTAACACCTTCAGCACGGACAAGACCAAGGAGATGGACATGAGGAAGGAGAGGGAACCTCATTGGCCATGGTTCTTCCAGAAGTGGAGAGGGTAAACAGCTTCAAGAACCTTGGTGAAGACCTGACCTGGACACTGAACACCACAGAGGTGGTTAAGAAGGCTTCCTGAGGAGGATGAGGAAGTCTGGTATGTCGCTTATGATCCTCCATAACTTCTACAGCTGTGTTGTTGAGAGCACCTTGACCAACTGCATCACCACATGGTATGGCAACAGAACTGCTACAGACCGGAAACACCTGCAGAGAGTGGTGAAGACTGCTGAGAAGATCACTAGAACTTCACTGCCCTCTATTCAGAGCGTTTACAACCACAGGAGAACAGCCTCCATCCTCATGGACCCCAACCACCCCCAACACAGTCTGTTCACACTTCTACCCTCAGGCTGAGATGCAGAAGTGTGAAAAACTCTTTCTTTCCCACTGCCATCATACTCCTAAACATCTGACAGGAGCTACTCAAAGACATGGATCTCACTACTTCATAAAGCTGTACTATTTACACATGTGACATCTGCATTTTTACATTTACACATATTACAACAAGGATTGCACAAAATCACAGCAGTAAATAGCTGGTATTGTGTGTTATTATCTTCTAATGTGTCTCATTACTACAGTTTAATGTTCTTACTGACACTGTGTGGACAGCAAAGCAAAAAGTGTAATGGTGCATGTTTTCCTCTGTACATATGACAATGAACACTTTGAATTGTTGAATGTATAAAGGCTGCCTAAAGTTGCACTGAGATATTTGCTATGGTAGAAGTTGTGAAGGTAAAATCTAATCACAGCCAAACTTTACTCACCAGCCTTTGCTTTTCTGCATTCTCAGAATCAAAATCACTTTATAAAATGAAGGCCTAGTGGTTAGGACATTGCCCCTGGGATCAGAAGGTTGCAGGTTCAAGTCCCAGCCCGGGCATCACTGAGGAACCCTTGAGCAAAGGTACCGCCCCCTTCACTGCTCCCCGGGCGCCTCTGTTGACGGCAGCTCACTGCTCCACGTGTGCACGTGTGATGGGTTAAATGCAGAGAATAAATTTTCCCCTTGTGAGACTATAAGGGATAATAAAATAAAAAAATTTAAAAATATTAATTGGGAGTTTGCCTTTAGCCACCATGAATCTGCCCCATAACGTGGCATTCTATGAGCAGCGCTTTTCTATGAAGATTATACAAGTGGTGTCAGTCACTGCTCACTAATATCTACAGTATGTAAATAAATGTGAAGGTAATACACTACAGTGTGTGTCTTTAGTGGTCATAAAGGTGTACATGATTTTAATTTCAAAAATTTGCAATAGTTTCTAATTAGGTTTATTGTAAAAACCTGAGTTGATACCCGAGTTAAACCATTGGTAGTTTTGTGGAATGATGTACATCGGCAATGCCCTTCAATAATCTTTAAAAAAAGCTTTCTGTATCAATTATATTTTAATGCTTTAATGTAAAGTATTGAGAAATGGTATTGTATTGTCGTGACTGGAATATGACTTATTGTGATGGGTAGATGACCTGGTCAGAACATCTTCAAGTAAATAAATCAATTGTGGTACTATAATATAATACAATCATGATCTACGGATGGTTTGCCAGCACTAGAGTCATGGCCACTTAAGGCTCATTGATGTGCATGGGGAGCAAAAGCTAGCCCATCTGATCCAATCCCACAGAAGAACTACTTTAGCAAATGGATGTGACAGAAAGGAGTAAGAACACACAGTGGACCACTGTCAATGTTGTAATGGTAGTGTGAGGGGCTCCTGCACAATACTTGGCAGATGGTGTTAATATTTTGGCTGATAGAAGGTACAGTATCTGAGTCTACAGATCTTGAATTTTACATACAAACTGGTCTGATTTTTCGACTTGAAGGCAATGAATATGGGTGAAACCAGGTGACCAAGATAGAAAGGATCTGCAGTGAACCTCCTACAGATCTTGGATGGGTGGCAGGCTGAACCCCGTGGTCTTTTGAGAAGTGTGAATATTGTGCAGCAGATTTCCATTGGCTTATGAAAAGCAGCAGCAAATCACTTCTGGCTGGTAGAACTGAACCTGTAGGTCTTTGTCTTTTCTTTCGTGGACCTCTTCTCATCTCTTCTATCATATATAGTAGCAATATATATATATATGATTAACCACAGTATGATGTCACTGGTATTGAGCTGTAAAGGCTCCAGGGGCCAAATTAGATGCTTCAGTAAATTCAGTAACACTGCAGCTAATAACATCAGCTTATAAACTGCAGCTAATCTTAAGGCAGAAATATACTTTCTGTTAACTACGTACGTACGTATGTACGTACGTAGAGCTGCGGTCCGTATTCTGCGTTCCTTGCGTCGGTTTTTGTGCACGTACTCAAA
>JBBIGC010142189.1:0-20313 GCA_037576955.1 Lepidarchus adonis | reverse complement strand
GTGTGTGTGTGTGTGTGTGTGTGTGTGTGTGTGTGTGTGTGTGTGTGTGTGTGTGTGTGTGTGTGTGTGAAATGTGAATCTGCAAAATGTGAATGTAACATACATTTCATTTGTTAATAAACTGATAAGAAACACGCCCATTGTAAACTTGAATTTTATTTATTGTTTACAATTTTCCTTCCACAGCATTAACAAAATACAGTAAATCATTTTAATAAATCTGCAGATAATGAAACTGCCTTTATTGAGGAGCACAGGCAGAATAGCAGTAATATATGACAATAATACATAATACTGGTTCATTATTACCTTACATTATTCTTTACATTGTTATTGCTTTACATTATTAACTCTGTGTTTACAATCTTACTTTTCTTGTTTACATTATTACCTTTGTGTTTACAATATTACCCACATTTACATTATTTCGTGATTACATTATTACCTGTTTACATTATTACCTGTGTTGACATTATTACTTCTGTTTACATTATTACTTCACTGTTACTTTACATTATTACTTCACACTGGTGTTTACAATCTTACTTCTGTTGTTTACATTATTACTTCAGTGTTTACATTATTACCTTTGTGTTTATAATATTACCAACGTTTACATTATTACCTGTGTTTGCATTATTACTTCTGTTTACATTATTACATCTGTGTTTACATTACCATTTCTATTTTTTAGATTATTACTTCACTGTTATTTCACAACGGTGTTTACAATCTTACTTCTGTTTTTTACATGATTACTTCAGTGTTCACATTATTTCCCGTGTTTACATTATTACCTATGTGTTTACATTATCACTTCTATTGTTAAGATTATTACTTCACTGTTACTTTACATTATTACTTCACAGAGGTGTTTACAATATTAATCTTATCTATTTTATTAGTAGTGGTAGTAATAGTTTTTATTATTATGTATGAGGGAAAAATGTTGCATCATTTGTTGTTTCATTACAGCATTGAACACTAATTTACAGTTGCTTTCATATTCATGGATGCTAGAAATTGTGAAAGTCATTTTAATAAACATTTTATAACTTCTGCCTACAAAACATCCAGATTAGTTTTTTAGCATTTAGAATGAATCATATGTCTGCAATATGCAAATACTCGATTGCATGTACTGAGCAATATAGTGAACCCCAATAATTTATTTAAGTCTCTGTGGATGTTTGAGTGAATCAAGTTGTTAATAAATAATGGTCAAAATAATTCAGGCAAAACTGTTCTTAAAAGATTTTCTGTCTGAAAAGAATATTAAAACATGTAAGGGCATAATTATACTTGTTTGTACAAAACTAATGGTTATAAATCTGACCCAAAAAAAATGTACGGGGCTCAATGTCATGTCATGGTGTCAGGATAAACTGAATTGGAATATCTGAAAATAATATTAATATGTTTTTTCCTTGATGTAGAGTCATACTACAAACCTTAATTTTTCTCTTCTTACCCAGAGGTCATGGGATATTTTAAAGTCCCACTGTTCTTCCTGCTGATGCTGATTTTAGTGCCGATCTGCCTGAGTGTGAGGTTCACCTTGCTGCTGGCAATGCCCAACACTTCTGTGGCGTTTAGCGTAGGCCGCATCGGAGCTGGGGCTCTAATCGCTATCGATGCCATCAACAGCAGTCCAGAGCTGCTGCCAGGTTCAAATACTGTTATTGCTTATTTATCATCAGTTTTATGGTTTGCATTAGGACCAGAACTAGATTTTGTTTTTGGCAAAGGTAATGGTTAAAGCGAGTGTTAGGGTTAGGTTAGGTTAGAGGGTTAGTTTTAGAGTTATAACTATATGAATGTCAATTAAGAGAGAATTCCACAGATTTTTAAAAATTAAATAAAATTTGAGAAGTCAAAGTTTAGAGGGTCACACACTTATATCCCTTCTCCAGGACTGCTCACGTTCAGCTTCGGCCGGATCTACTTTCCACATTGGCGGGAGTTGAGCGCAACAATGCTTCTCTATTATCATTAGCATTATTAACACTCATGTTCAGATCACGTAGCATAATGTCCAGCCTGAAGGGAATAGAATGCAGAGCTGTAACCATAGAACAGTATCCATGTTTTTCTGGTCCAGACATATGCATGTTCTGTTTGGCCTGTAGAACTTGAATCAAACTGGTAGCAGGAATATGATGGAAGTGCCTGGTTGAGGTTATTGCTGCCAACAGTTATTATTTCCAAGGGATCACATACTTTTTCCACTTGTAGTTATTTATGGTTGTTCTCAATAAAGACATAAAAAGGTCAAAGACAGTTGGCATTTGTTTTTTTGTGTGTAACAGGAATGGTGGTGGTCTTTTAAAAATACTTTTTAAAGTATTTACACACTTCTGCCTAAAATACTTTAAAAAGGCAGCTGCTCTTGTCTGACAGAAATTGTATCAATCAAAATGGACATAGAAGCAGTTCAACTCCTTGGGGAGAGAAGCAGTCACCTCCACCACATTTCTGCTCTTTCTGTAGTTTTTCTGACTGCGTAACAAAATTTTCTGTACTTGGATTGATTGGGATACAATTAGAATTCTTTACAGTGGTGATGATACGATATACATTTTATTCACTATCAACAACGCCAAATGGTCCTGTAGTAACTTAATATACAGCCATTCTGAAAAATCGGTGGAATTCCTCATTTAAGATGATGCATAGCTAATATATATACAGTATAATGGTTCATCATTCATATTCTGTACAGTATATTTGCACTGAATATGTGACATAATATACATAATATTACCTAAATTAATAGGGTATAGATTGAGAGTCCGTTTTCCACTAGAGCACGTCATAACACTACTGCTTTCTGTAGAGGAAACTACAAAACTGTGAGTAAAAATGATCTGCTTGAATTAATGGCAATTGGACTCAACAGTAATCCTTACAACTTACCAAGGAACCAGTTGACCATCGACATAGACATGTAGCTAGCAATCATTTCTTTTACTCCTGGTCCTGCAGTTTCCCCAAGCCTACTAATAACAGTTTCTAAAGCAAATTGCAGGAATCTGTTTACTTTTTGCATGTTTAACTTTTGGCAGCCGGTAAAAAAAATTATTTTAAGTCAATTTGTACGCAACAATGCTCTACCATTTTAGATGTGCTTGTATTATGAGTCGAACACTAAAGGGGCTACTCACAGTAAAAGATACCATGCCCACCAATCCATACATAATGTAATGTAACATATATATTTGTTTTATTTTATTATATTATTATGATTATTTATATGTTTATTATTTAATGGCCAAGATTTAATTCAGTATTTTATTCCATATATTAAAAAGTTCAGACATCTGAATGTGGGTGTATGCATAACAAAAAACACATTCCCTCCCCACCTACCTTTCTCAAAAACCAAGCCTAATTTATAAGACCTAGCCTAGAAAAACCAAGCCTAGTTTATAAGACCTAGCCTAGAAAATTAGAGATGTTCAGAAGAGAACAAGGGCATACAAATGTATAATTTACAGTACTTCACAGTACTTGAATGCTGATTTTTAAAATACTATATTAAAATTTGTACATTTGCTACCCTTACTACTTTAAAATCTGTACTATAAATGGTTAATGTCACACTTGCTTTATAATTTGCTATGTTGTTGGTGATAACATCATAATTTTAGCTCTGTTTAGACTTTCTGAGAGCTGAATGAATTGTGTTCTTTAGGTCACCAGCTTGACTATCACTATGTGGATGGAGAATGCAATGATCTAGTTGGCCCAGGGAGGATTGTGGCTCTACAGCACAAACACAATTACAGTGCCTTCATTGGCCCCTGCTGCTCAAACGTAGGTGAAATGTTTTGCTATTGTTTCAGAAACCACATGGCATAATGTGAGGGACGTTCATGATGATTTACTCATGCAGTGAAAAGTGCAGGCCCAATTAGTCACACAGGTTTTCTAACTTCAGTGCAGAACTACAATAGAACTTATCAGATCTTGTTTGGGCATATAAGGTGCAAAAGGTTTTTTTTGTTTGTTTTTGTCTTTTGCCTTTTAAGCATAATAAACCAAAGGTGATGTAGCTGCTCTATGCAGGAGCATAATTTCAGTAAAAGCTGAAGCACTATTTCATATAATGAATTTTGATATTAGAACGCAATTTGACAAGGTCATTACCATGCAGCCAAATGTCATCCGTTTCATTACAAAATATCATAATCATTAGGGAAATGATTATCAAATGTTCTTTCTGTAGCTGTACGGAGTGAACCTCTTCAGTTCTCATCATTTCTCATTTAAGGTGTGTGCAGTGACTGCTAAACTAGCAGCCTTCTGGAACATCGCAATGGTCAGCCCCATATGTGCAGACCAGCAGTTTTTAGATAAAAAGGTGAGTCTTTTATGGATTTATGGCATTAAAAAATATTAAACCTTTTTGAACTGATGGATCAAGCATGCCTGAACACCATTTATGTTCAAAGTCGTACTTCAAGCTTCAAGAGTCCCATGATTATAAAATGAAAAGGACTATTTGTCATTATGAACGTGCACAAATGGTTTTAACCCATCCCACATGCAGCAACAGCACCTTGCTCAAGGGTTCCTCAGTCGTGCCCAGGTCAGGACTAACCACTAGGACACCACTGCCCTAAATGCTAGGCCTTAATGGAAAAGGGTGAATATAGCCACACCTAGGAGAGACTGGGCAAATAGCCATGTTTTTCATCTGCCTTAAATAGTTAAAGGATTACTATAGTACTGCCCATAACTTTATAAATGCTTCTAAAGAGGTCAGGTCACCAAACTAATTTTCAAAGGTTTTATTAGATAGAGAAAAGTTAAAAGTTTTGTGGAAAAGCAAAATTCTCCGGTAGGTGGGATCCCAAAAATATAGAGTGAGAAATAGAGAAAAGAAAGGTGTGGAACTCAGGCACCCAAATGGATTTTGAAGTCTGAGCACCCAGACTGACTGTCATGAGGAGTTTTATGAAATCCAGGACAGGTAGGTGTGTGATGAGCGTTGTCAATGGATGCGTGATGGGTGTGTGATGGGCGTGTGATGGGCGTGTGATGGGCGTGTGATGGGCGTTATCATCCATTACCAGTTTTAACCAGATTTAATTAGTGCCACAGAGTCTGGATGACTTAGCAGTTTTGGAACACAATCGAACGAGATGACACTTGTTTTGTTCTTAATGGGGATACATCAGGACCTTTTTACAGTGAGTCAGCTTTATAACGGGTCAGAGAGGCATTGCATATTTTGTGACCCAAGATTTACCAGTTCTGCGACCCTAGAAAAGTATATGTAGTATAAAGCATAAAGGTTCCTAAATGCTTATTGGCTTAAATATTCAGTTCTAGGGAAAACCCTCAATTGGCAAACATTTTTGTGGTGTTTCCTAAAGCTTTAAAACCTTCTTCATAATCTTGTAAATCATTTAAAAATGCTTTTTTGTTTAAATGAGAAAAATATGATCATGCAGAACATAATACATTTAGTTTCCCATACGAGTATTCTGTTAAGAAGGAGGGTCTATTTATGTCTGCTGACTTCACGTCTGTAAGGTACAAAATGTCAAAGCCACAGCCCAGATAATGATTAGATAGTTCAACTACTCTGTTAACAATGCACTTAGACAGTTTTGTTTTTAGAGTCAACTCAAATGTTCTTTTCATATGAGCATGTAAATGATCCTATTATATGCTTTCATTTTCCGTTTACCACAGTTTTTCCGTCTCTTATGACATATCCCAGGCTTTCCCCACTCTGACCAGGGTGTTCGGGCCATTCACTAAGTTGGGGGCATTCTTTGTAGAGATCTGTAAACAATTTGGCTGGCAACACATTGGCATCATCTACAACAACGAACCTATGTGGAACATTCCATCAGAGGGAATTCGGTAAGTTGCAGAGCTTAAAGGGAAACTCATTTTTTATTTTAGGAAACCAGCAGCCAAACAATTTAGGGGACCATTTGTAGGAACTATATTTGCTACCTGAACAGTAAAATATTATGGCTCTCAGCTTGTTCATGTTTGAAAATCCTTTAATGTAGCTAAATTAAAGCAATTCTGCAAAGAAGAGTGGGTCAATGGGTAAAGACTCATTGCTAGTAATCACAAATGCTTGATTGCTGCTAAGGGTGGCAAATGGGTTATTAGATTAGAAATAGAACAAAAAAATGCATTTTCACAGATAAAATATACAGGAGATCCTAGACTTATGACTCATTTTTTTTAATGGTGTGAAAAGTAAAATACCTTCAATAAAATGCTCAGAAAAGTGTAATACAGAGCTTCAGGTGGGTGAATGTCGCCCTCTGGTGGACTAAAGGGGAATTGGCCCCAGGGCAAAACATAGTAGACGCTTATGTAAGGGCTTTTGACTTACATCAAAATTCAAGGACACTGTATATGAGAGAGAGAACGAGAGAAAGAAAATTATTTCTTTATTGTCAAATATTGTCAAATTTTGTTGGCATATGTGGACATAAAGGGTGTTTCATCCATACAAGACATGTTACAGTATTTTAAGTAATATACTGTATTAAGTGTTTACAATCCAATGTACAAATAATTAAAAGTATGATTATGTGTAGAGTATATGTCACTATTTTCAGCTTCTTTCAGCCTCATTTCAGTTGACCTTTAGTCCATTCAGATCCCTGAGTATAATTCTTATGGTCTATAGGTACCAAGCACTAAACAATAACATCACAGTGGCCAAATATCTGGAGATCCAAGACCCTCTGTCCAATTTCACAATGCTGGAGTCAGGCGTCCTCACAGAGATTGCTAAAGTGTCTCGCAGTGAGTATACACCCTTTACTTTCTCTTTATAGCAAATATTGTAGAATCAATTTGAACTCATTGAACTCTTGAATTTGGATAATCAGTAACTGCTCTTCTTCTGCAGTTATATTAATATCAGCCCAAGGTGCAGTAGTTCGCAGTCTTCTGATTGAAGCTCATAGAAAAGGTCTGATCAATGGAGAATATGTGTTCTTCTCTTTCAAACCCTACACTCAGGAGGAAATGTTTGGCACTTTTGACTGGAAACAAGGTACGGCTTGTAGGACCTAACTAGACTCCACAAGTGATTGAAGTACTATACTAAAATAAAACACTGCATTGATTGATGGTTTCCTTTTCCTCAGGAGACGAATATGACACGGTAGCGCAGCAGGCTTACCAAGCACTTTTCCTCTTGTCCATGTATGAACCCAGTGATGATCATTACCGGGCTTTTGCAGAAAATGTCATCAGAAGGTCAAAAGAAGACTTTGGCTACACCTATGGACCTCATGAGAAGGTTGTCTTGAACATTATGAACTCACTTGCTCTTTAATTACTCTACAATCTAAGGTACATTACGATTAGCACTCAGACTCTCTATGGCAGGGCTGTCATAATTATTGAGACATTACCTCCTCATTGAATTTGCAGTGATTAGTTGTTCATTTGCATGATGATAATATCTATTTTAAATTATTTTATTGATCTCTCTTACAATAAGAAACTTATTGGGCCCAACCATTAAAATGCCTTTATGCGTCCTTTCTTTTTCCAGTAGACATTTGCTTGAAAAAATTATACCAAAAAACTTAAATCATCAAAGTTTTTTACTCATTTTGCCCCATTTATAGCTACATGGAAAATAATAAATACAATAATAATAATGAATAATATGCCAAGGCATTTTTTAAATGCCTTGTAAATGGGCATCGATATCAGCACTGGCACATATGTACATTATAAATATTGGATCTTGGTACAATTTCTGCATGAGTGAATCCCTAAAATCCATGCAACATGTACAGCTATTTAAAAACTTCAGGGCAAGAATGTACAGGTAAAAGTATTATTATTATTTTAAACTTTTATTATTGACCCCTTTTTGCATCTACATATAACAGGTCTGCTCTTAGACTGCAGATATAATGTCAAAACTCTGCAGAAACATCCATTTCATCATGTTAATCAACGTACATATGATCTAACTATATTTCAAGGCTTAGCTCTGTTTTTAACTAAAAATAACTGTACAGACTGAACAAGTTTTCTGAGATATTGTTGGGTAATGCCATCAGTTCAACATTCAGAAACAAAAAAATCTGAGATTCTGTAATATACATTAATTCCTAAACATGTTTAAAGCTATTGTATGGAAGAATTTATTACTTATAGATGTCTTCATGCTAGATGTACTACAAAAGTTTAATTTTAATTCTTTAATTCTTTTAACACATTGGAAATATATATATATATATGTGTGTGTGTGTGTATGTGTGTGTGTGTGTGCATATTTCAATGAAAGTTTTGCACGCATATCAAAATGTAATTAAAGTAATGATCTATTATTGACAATCAATTATCATTTGACAATTTCATTGTGATGCCTATTGTTTAAAAAACATATTCGTTTGTAGTGTCTCACCATATTGTAGCACAAAGCAGATTTGTTCAGATATTTTCCTGTTTCTTAATAGGTGTCAGTACTGGCAGCAATCGCACATGACAGCATCTGGCTTTATGCCCAAGCATTAAATGAAACCTTGGCAGAGAACGCAGACCCATTTGATGGTTTTGCTGTCACTCGGCGGATGTGGAACAGGACTATCAGGGGTTAGCAGAGCTGAATGAAATGTATTTCAAATCTTCTGCAATGTTTGCCTTTACAATGGCATATGTTGAACTGCTCTGGAGACTGGAAAGTAATTAGTTTGTTTCACCAGGTGTCCAAGGAGATGTGACAGTGGACGCGTGCGGCGACCGTGAACCAGCTTACATGCTGGTACACACTCAGGGCAAGGACAGAAAATTGCAGGTGAAACACGCAGTAGACTCCTTTTAACCAATGTACACACTCTAAGCACTACTGTTCCACTATACATTGTGCATTATGACTGTTTTTTCTCTCCTTGCAGGTAATTGCTACCTACTTTGGATCTGGCAAGATTTATGAAGCAGTGAAGGGAACCCACATTAGCTGGCCTGGAGGAAGAACAAATCCCCCTAAAGATTCTCCCAAATGTGGATTTAAGGGAGAACTCTGCTCCAATATAGGTAACTTTTAAATAAATATACAGGAGGTCTTCAGTTTATGACATACTCTGTGTAAAATGCGAAAGTACCTTCAATAAAACGCTCAGAAAGTGTAATACAGAGCTTCAGGTGGGTGAATGTCTCCCTCTGGTGGACTGAAAGTGGAATGGCCCCAGGGCAAAACACAGTAGACGCTTATGTAACATTCAAGGGCTCTCTGTACTTTACATGAGAGAAAAATATATTGTCATATTTTATAGGCATATGTGGACATAAATGGTGTTTTATCCACAAAAGACATGTTACAGTATATTAAATAAATGTGGATTTAAGAGAGAACTCTGATCTAATATAGGTAATTTTTCACATTTCGATGTTGCTAAACTTTTTGTAGGAATTCTTGCACTCTCTAGCAGCTTCACAAGGTGTCACTTCTCCGAGGTTTGTAAGATCAGCATGTCTTTAAAATCATGTGTATTAGCAGGACTGAAACATATTTAAGATGTGTAGAATCAGGTTGCAGCAAAAACTGAAGATTAAAGATGTAGTACAGGGGAAATTAAACGAAATACAGAAAAAAACCCTTAAACTATGAGATTTGGTAATGTGGTTTTGCCTCTGGTCTCTAAAAAGTTCATTACACAAAAGAAAACCCCCAAAAAACAGGAATGAATGTTACTCCAATCTACTCCAGCTCGAAACTGATATTGTTATTTATATTGTTTTCCCCTTCCGAACCTTGGTTCCTCTCAAGGTTTCCTCCTCCAGGGAGATTTTCCTCTCTTGCCTTTGGCTTGCTCAGTAGAAGCATTCTGTAAAGCTACTTTGTGACTTCACACACAGAAACCAGACAACTTTCAGACAAGCCTTGCATGAACTCCAGTGTAAAACATACATATCACATTAAATGCACAATACAACATTTACTATCTGCAACAGTATTAATAACTTCCATAGTCTGAACTGAAGTTAAAGTAGACGCCTCTCAAAAAGTGAGAATATAGCATTTTATTCATGCTCTCAGATCAAAATGACCTAGATTTGATATTGAATCTGAATTTTTAATGAGTCTCTGTTTCAGTCCAGGCCACTGACTCATTTTCACACTGACTGTGATTTGACCAAGGACATGCCTAGTTGAATTATGAGCAGCAGGGGGAGCTAAAGGTCCAGGTTTGTTTCTTTAATACTTCACCTGTACCTTCAGCTTTATACACCGATCTGCCATAACATTAGCACCACATCCCCAATGATGTGTAGGTTCCCTCATGCTGCTGAAAAAGCTGCCATCAAATCCCTGGTTTGGCCTCATTCAGTCCTTCCTTCCATGAAATCAGGAGCTGCAGGAGTTTCACACATCCATGCAATGGCTGGAAGCCTGGAGAGGAGATCTGGAACAAAACCAGCTCACACCATATCAATGATTTTTACACATCTTTACCCAGATTTATCTTTTTTTACTGCTTTGCTGTTGCTGTATTCTCATGTTAACTTGTGTTCTTGCTGCAGAAATACACTCAATGCTGAGATCAATGGCTTTAAACCGTTTGTGCAGGTCCCTACGACTTTTGCACAGTCATGTATACATGTATAAATACAAACGAGAGGGCAAGAGAGAGAGAGAAAGACAGAGAGCGTGATTTGTGCACCTGCTTGGGCTTCGTCCAATAAGGGTTTCATCCGTGTCGTGACCTCTGCTCTCCCTTTGATTAAAAAGAGGAGTAGACTAGAGAGAAGAAATAGAACTTCACCTTGAATAATTCAACAGTGCCTGCAAGACGTAACCCTCCTTTCCTGAAATATAGTTTTTTTTTTCTTTTCACTGATTCCCATCCACCCTTCAGCAAACAGGTATTAAGCAATAAAAGAGTGAGACGGCTCATGCAACCAGGCTAAACCCTAATATCGGCCCTACAGGCATATTGGGCACTGGGCTCCTTCTCTAAAGTACAGCCAAGTTTAGACTTCAAGATGGCTGCCACATAGTTCGCTCTGTTTACACTAATATATTATAAAATGTCTCACAGTGCCAGACACTCTAAAAACAAGTATATTTTAGATTAAAGGCACATATCATGGAAAAACTAATGTTTGGATGGTGTAAGCAAACATAAAGTTAACGTTTCAAAACATACCATTCATCTCTTGGCCCGTATGGTTATTATATATGAACTGATGTATAAAAACTATGCATTCTGAATTGTTTTTGTGAGGTCACATATTCCCACTATAACGAGAATATTGCGAGACCCTGATTCTTCACTTCAGTTCCCCTTTGTCACTTAGCAAGTTGCGCTAGCATTATGCTACCAAATGAACTATAATTTCCATATTTTCCCGCACCAAAAACTGCATAGTCAATAACGCATTTCTCCCCATGAAAAATGCTTCAGCCAACGCATTTTAACCCTGTGTATACCAGACGGATTATGGAGTGTTTCGCTGTCTGATCTAAATTGTTGTTGAGGACAGTTCAGCAAACACTAGATAATGGCAGGGACACTGCACCCTGAGTCTTTCCATCTTTTTAAAGAAGCCCTCCAGCAAGGTGTTTACTCACGTTGACAGTTCGCTTGTAGTGTCATCCATTGATGTATTTATGTGCAAGAAAGAGATGCTCAGAGATACAGCTGTAAAAAATAATCTACAGTCTGTTTTGTCAATGTTCTAGAAGCCAAACTCAGACTTCAGATTTAAATGTGGCTGGTCCGTTCTGTCTGCTAACTATCTGTTGGGAAGTTCCTCTTCAGCTTTCACCCAAGTCTTCTGCACTCATTCGAGCAGCTCCACCCAGAGGAAAGAAGAGTCAAATTGGTGGCAAATGTTTATTAATTTAAATATTGATATTGCTGTCGGTGGTTTGATTATTGTATTGTGTGAGCAAGGATGACTATTTATCACCATATCAATATTTTGTCTCCTATCATTGATGAAGTAAGCCTGGCCAGCTCATTTTGTAGCATAAACCAGGGCAGCCACTCAGAGCAGATGTCATTTACATGTCTTTGTATTAAAGGCACATCTTGGGCTAAGAGAGATTTGAAACAATATCAACAATAAGTAGCATAAGACACTGAAACACTGGGGCAAGTGTCTGATTTAGTCAGCATGGTTCAATTTGTAGATGTAGCAACTTTAATTTGGTCGATTTATCCACTTTACTGATTTTTTACACTTTTGCCTTATTTAGCAATTCAATGTTGTGACACAACCCTCACAGCAAGCAGGTATAAGCAAAAAAAGCAGGAGAAGGCTTTTACAATGGTCTAAACCTTCTTATCAGCACTACAAGCATACAATTCATCACACTTATTCTTTTCACACTGTTACCTTTGGCTAGCCTTAGTTTCCAGAATAGGGCCTGCATCCAGAAGTTGTCGCCTTTAGCACATTGATGCCAAACCTTGTGTAAATGCCTTACAGACTGTAAATGTAATATGTTTTTGCAGAGGGAAAATTTTCTATTGCTGTGGGCCTTATTGTAAGCCTGATAGCCACAGGGTCTCTTGCAGTGGGTATACTCTACAGGTAAGGCTTCTTCCTATAACCTCCAATCTTATGTTGTTATCAGTGCTATTCTATGCTTGTGTTGCTTTCTGCTGAGTCATGATGCCAGGAAACTGTGCTCGAACATGACAGATTGACATTAGCAACCCAGCAGGACTGACAGGTTAATCCTCAGATTTTGATGTTTTGTGTGATTGAAAGCAAAAAAACGCAATGGAACTGAAACACAGTTGGATTTTTTGAACTATAATAAATAATAAAATACAAAAAGTAGCTTTAGGTATCACAAACCAATAGAACTTGCTACTTACTTGTCAATGTTTTACATTTTAGTCACTCAAAATATATAGACTTGAGGATGTAAAATAAGAAGGTGTAACATATGCGCAGACGTTAACAGTAGACCGCTTGTCTGGGCAGTGGAAAGAGTGGAAACAAAAATAATGCTTCTTATTAAAATAGTATGCAGCGCAATAAAAGCACTTTTAGACTTGGTTCTCGCAAGTGATTGCTGATTTATTTGATAGTTTATAGTCAGTCCCTTGCATGCCTCAGGTCTCGGTTTTACTCTGTAATATTTCATATAAAATTATACAATTATCACAATGCATTGGTATAGGTTGGAAATGTTTAATATCTATTGAGATTTACCAGAAACAAAAAACTAAAAAGAAAATTTAATCTAATGACACAGATATTCAATCATTTATTTAGGTGTTAAGAAAGTCATTAAGAGTGGTTGAATATGAACATGGCATGTGTAAATGTAAATAAATTCCCTGATTTGACTTTCTTTAGGGTAGTAGTGTTAGGAATCTGGGCAATGTTTTAAACACAAATATAGTTATTTTATTTATTATCCATAATTAGCACGCTACATATGGGGTGAATTATGAAAAGAATTAAAAATTAAATAAAAATACACTGCGTTATATATTTCGTTTTTTGAGAAATTTGAACTGACAAAATAGTGGTGTCAAATTTAAAAAATACTATCAAAACAGTGGTAAATATGTAAGTACAGAAACGAATACTGAAATTGATCATTTAAATTGTGAGCTAATGTGTAAAGATTTTCTTTACGTGTGCAATTATAATTTGCTTGATAAAGTCTGATTCCGATTCTGAAACTTGCCAGTAACTACTGACTTGGACTTTGAACAGGAAGTACAAACTCCAGAAGAAGGCCTCCATGATGTTGTGGAAGATTGATGCTAATGATGTCCTCATGATGGAGGCTCGCTCTTTAACTGGAGCAGGAAAGGTGGGCAGTATAATGGCTTTGTATAATAATAATGATCAGAATTTTGCAATAAAAACCAGAAACTGTGATTTGTCAATTGTCTTTGACTTTTACCTAACTGGCAAAAGTACAGAAGTGTAACTTTAATATGTTTTTATTATATTTTTTAATATATTTTGTAAATTGAAACAATATCTGAATGTGATTCTTGGAACACATTCAGAATAGTTGGGACAGTAGCAAGTCTACCACTATGTTACAATAGAATATTTAGCTAAAAGAAAAGGTGATCATTTGGGTACAAAGGAAACTAATAGCTGCAGTTTGGAAGTAAAATTTCTGCGGATTCTTTTTTTATTATACAAGACATCACTTGCGCAATAATATGTAGGCGTCCTTGTCTGATGCAGTGACAGACTGTGTTGTGAGTCTTACCAAGCATATATATTTATCACAGTAGCAAGACAGTTTCCTTATGCAGGGTCTTCTGAGGGCTTATCACATACTTTTATTCAACAGTAGTTTCTAGCCATTTTCTACTTAGGTTTCTCCAGATTTCCTAATTCTTTTCTTGATGTTCTGAAGTTTAAAGACCTGCTGTAAATACTTTGTAATGGTGCATTTGAACTAGAGGATGATTGTCTAATAAAATGACCTACTATATGTGCCAAATTTAAGAAATGAAGAACTTTATTAATCCCGGGGGAAATTCTTTTATCATAAACATGCTCAATGCAGCAAGAGAAACAGAGGAACAGAGGAATGAAGATATACGATACTATACAATAAGAATTATAGGATACAGTAAGATGCAAATACAAAATAGCTCTAACTAAGTAATGATATAACTATATCAGGTACAATTAATAAATAAAAACCTGACTATCAGTGCAGGTGATTGTAAAAAGTGACATAGTAATGTGCAATGAATAAAAAGAAGGTAGCAGCATATAATGGGGGATGAAAACAAACATTTCATAATATGTGAATGAAAACAAAATAACATTGATATTAATCCTAAGAAAATCACCTACAGAGAAAGGAAGAGTCGTGCAGTCTCATAGCCATAGGTAAGAAGGAAATTTGCCCACAAAATAAGCCATTAGTATATCTTTGTTTTATACCCAGTCATGATCACCTGTTACCATTTCACATGCTTGTTGTACAGTATTATATATTAGAATATTTTTTAATATCTAAACTAAATTTAAAACAAGTAATTGGTTTTTCTGTAAATTTGTCTGTTAAATAACATACAAACTGCAGATTTTTGTTTTTATTGCATTTTACAAAATGCCTCAACTTTTCCAGAAATGGAATTAGTATATTTGTATGTAAAGTCGCACAGTTAATAATCAAGATATTTGTAGATGAGAAACACACCAGAGAACTGTCTAACTTTTTCTCTTTCAGCTTGCTCACTCACATTTTGCAGACTGAACATTCTCCACAAGAGGGTACTATTAACACTGAAATAGCTTTTGATGCGTCACTTTGCAATGTTGATATTGTGTTTATAAAATATTACAAATCAAATACTGATGTTAAAATAAAAAATTGTACCCAGAAATGTTTCTTTTTATACTCCTACCATAGTTAGTCCAGTCACATTTGCGTACAGAGTGCATTTTAACAAGAAATCTTAAGTGTGCTAATTTAATTTTATGATGTGATGTGAAAGGGTATCGGGAAATGTATTGTTTCCTAAAAATTCAGATTTAGTTGTTGTTAGGGAAGAGATTTTTACTCCTACAAGACACTGTTCTGTCCTCCTTCATCACCCTTACCTCATGTGTCTGTTCAAGGGTGTTCAGCATGACATATCTCTCTGTGTGTGCTCCAGGGCACGTTGTCCTGTAATGTATCTATTATATCTGATGCTAAATCACACTGCACGGTGATCTGTTAATGTCACTGATTGTGGTTTTACATCTGGTAGTAATGATGCGCCAGTGTGATTGCGCCCATGTGGTCTTATTAGTAGCGTTCATTTTACTGATATAGCATACTTACAATATTTAAATTGGTGGTTTCACTGCCTCCTTTTAGGCCAATTACATTTTCCATTCCCTTTATTGTGCCAAACAGGCCCAGCTACTTAGATCCAAGTCCATCCAAGCCTCATTGGAGTCCATCATCTGTGGCATGCTGGACAGGCCATCAACCCAGCGGACTGCAGTTTATAACGTGAGTCTATAAGGCACTGACATTCCCTTGCTATGATGAAAAACCTTGTGCATCGTTTAACCTGGATCTTAACGCTAGCCTTGACTTCATGTGTAGGTCTGTAGTACGAAAGGCCACCCAGAACCAATTTCATCCTACATGACAGGCAGTGTCATTAGGCACTAAATGAATGTACCATGCCCTGACTTTGCTCTTCTCGTTCCCTGATCTTGGTTAAGGAGACTATCTGCTGCGTTCGCCTTCTGAATGTGAAAAATCTGAACTTAAATAGTGATCTTCTGACTGAACTCAAACAGGCAAGCACAACCCATTCTACCATCACCGGTATTTTCCTGAAATCAGTACCACACACTTCCAAAGTTTGCAATTACTTGTAAAATAAATGTTATTTTTGTTTCCTACTAACTAAGTTGTAGTGTAGACTATTAATAGAATATTATTCATGTCACTGCAACAAATACTTGTTAAAAACGTAGATTCCAGACTTTTGAAAGAGAGCATATCTAGTGTAAATCAATTAGTACCTCTTGCAGACTTACTACAACTAATTTCCCTGTGTGTTTGTGTGTGTTTCTGTATTTCAGTGCAGAGATTTGACCCACCAGAACATCTGTAAGTTTATCGGAGCTTGTCTGGATCCACGCCAGCCTGTAATTCTGACCGAATATTGTCCCAAAGGGAGCCTACAGGTTGTCACTCAAATATTATCACATACTGAAATTATTCGTTAATACTCTGCGTCATATATTTTGTCCCCCAGACGTTATTACGAAATGTTTAAATAATGTGAAATCCTCGCCTCTTATACAATAATGAGAAATGCTTCCATTTTAAGGATGAAATGTATAAATGAAATGTACTGTAACTGGCAAGACCTTGACTTTAATTTGGCAGGACATTTTGAAGAATGACTCTATCAAGCTTGACTGGAGCTTCAAATGTTCTCTCCTGCTAGACATAGTGAAGGTACGTCTTAGACAAAAACTTGGTGCATGTGTCTGTTATTCTTAAAAAGAAAACTGTGAAACTTGGCCTAACCAAAAGATTTTGTGATTTTTTATTGCTCCTTTCACTGCCCACCATCAAAAACAAACAGCCATTACTGACCACACAACATTTAACACTTCTCAACTGAAAAAATGAATTATAATGTAGCTTTACCTCTAAAAAAACAGCATGTAAGCATACTTAATTGCTAGTGTGCGATTTATGTATACAGTTAAACATAGGCCACCTGTGTTATCCAATGTAGCACACACTTTACTAGTAAAACATCTAAACATACTATTTTCCAGAGTGTAAAACCATTTTTGTTGCAAACACACATAGTGAGTCTAATATGTTACTCCTGTGCAACTTTACAGATTTGAATATTTACTAGAAGCATACATGAAGACAAAATGAATGAATGAAATAAAACAAAATTAAAATATATTTTTAATCAGCAGATTTGAAGTCTTAATTTAAATAACTGGAAAAAAAATTGCAGAACATTTTTTCATTTCTTGCTTTTGTTGCTTCCAGAAAATATTGATTCTGATGTTTCATTTCAATCTACAAGAACATGTTTAATAAAAATAAAATGAAAAATAATAATGAATTAATTCCACACTTTTAAACACTAATGCACAGTAATACAAGACTTGGCTCTTGCTACAGGGTATGGACTACCTGCATCGAAGCCCTCTGCGTTCCCACGGCCGCCTGTCCTCCTCCAACTGCGTAGTGGACAGCCGCTTTGTCCTGAAGGTCACTGACTTTGGGCTCAGTCCCCTGAGACACTCGGGCCCAGGAAACAACTCCAGCCAAGACGACTGGACGTGTCAGTGCATATCCGGAGATAAGAAAATAATTACATTTTGAAGTTCAGCTATGCCATCTTTTTTCAAGTTTCACTTCAGAGAGCTTCAATAACAGTAGAATGTCACATTGAACAATTCTCAGTATAATAAATATCCATAAAATTTAAAAAGTAAAAAAGCTGCAGTCTGCTGTGAGGCAACAGGGGCCAACCACTGCAACACTGTGCAAAAACTTCACAGGCATTTTTTTCATTTACCCCAGGTGTGAGCATGTTCTGATTCCACATTTTTCTTATGTACATTCATATGCAAAAGTTTGGGCACCCCTTAAAAAATAACGTGTTGAAAAGATGTTAACACAGTCTCTCTATGACATAGAAAAAAATACACAATATTTTCAGCAAACATTGATGCATAGTTAATATCTATGCCATAAAATGAAAGAAAAAAACATTATTATGGCACTGTGCAAAAGTTTGTGCACCCTACATAATCAGTACTTAGTAACACCTCCTCTGGCAGAAAGCACAGCTTGCAAACGCTTTTTAGAGTTAAAAGTTTCAATTCTTGTACTTTGGATTTTCTCCCATCTCATGTAAAAGGTTCTAGGTCTGTTATATTCTTTGGTCATCTTGCATGCACAGCTCTTTTAAGATCTACCCACAAATTTTCAAAGCTGTTTAAATCAGGGGACTGTGATCTTCAGCTTGCGTCTCTTGAGGTCGTCCATGGTGGATTTTGAGGTGTTTAGGATCATTGTCCTGTGGTAGAAGCTCATCCTCTTTCCAGGTTCAGGTTTTTTACAGATGGTGTGATGTTTGTTTCCAGAATTTGCTGGTATTTAGTGGAATCCATTCTTCCCTCCACCTGTGCAATGTTTCCTGTGCCACTGGTTGCAACACAACCCCAAAGCATGATAGATCCACCCCCATTCTTAATGGTTGGCAAGGTGTTCATTTCATAAAATGCTGCTCCTTTATTTTTCCAAACATGTCTTTGCTGATTGTGGCCAAAGATTCTATTTTAACTTGTTTCCAAAATGCATCAGGCTTCTGCAGCTGTTCTGTTGTATACTTCTGACATTGGATTTTATGAAAGGTTTTCTTTAGCTGACTCTTCCATGAAGGTCTTGTGGAATGGTGCAACTGAATCTGTTAAATCTTTCTGCAGGTTTTTTGCAGTCAAATGGGGATTTTGATTTGTCTTTGTGACCAGCATACGAGCAGTTCTTTCTGAGAGTTTTCTTGGTCCTCCAGATCTCATCTTCACCTCCACAGTTCCCCTAAACTGCCATGTTATAATTACACTTTCCACTGTGGAAACGTCTTGCAGCCTTCTTCTGCATTGTGGGCATCAATTACTTTCATTTTCAAAGTCTTACACAGCTGCTTAGAGGAACCCATATTTGGTGAGTGTCCACAAGTGTGTGCACAAGGTTTAAAGAGTCAAAGTATTTGTAAAGCTTTGAAAAAGTAACTTAGCATCAATGTTTGTTGAAAATATTGTGTATTTTCCCATGTCCCATGTGTTTTGGATTACAAAATCACCAAAATCTGTTATTTATTAAGGGGTACCCAAACCTTTGCATAAGACTGTAGTTTAGCACTGCAGCTACAATGCTAATGTAGCCAACAACATTAATCAGATAGTGGTGTAAATAGTTGTCAATTGTTGCTTTTTGGGCACTTTTCACATAAGAACTTAAAAGTCTTCCATAAAACCTGGTTCTGTTCCAAGTACTTCCAAGTGGGACTCAAACAAAACATCATATCACATCCAGTTCTTCATTATTGTCGATGTACCTTAGCAATTTGATTGTGAGCCATGAAAATGAGCAAAACCTCACCATGTAGCTGAATTTTTAGAAAGAAGGGCCTGTCTGTTTCACAAAACATCTCAACAGTAGAAATCCTGACTGCTTTTCTACAATGATCATCATAAATCCAGAGGATTGTTCTTCCTTATGTTAACAGCAACAGTACTGCTGTCGAAAAAAAGCTGTCTGCAGCAGTTCATTGACAGCTTCCAGTAAGTAATGTGCGTTAAACACATCTACTAGACTGCACCACCTTAATGAAGAGTCGGATGTGGGTTGTGAGAACTGAATCCATTATTTGGTGATATATTTTTACGGAAACAATTTGTGTGAACTGGCTCAGATTGTGCTTTCAGAACTACAGGGGTCCTCGACTTACGTCAGGGATCCATTCCTCAGCGTGTGTCGTAAGTCAAATCCCACTTTTATAAACTTCTACGTGTGCAATTCCCTGGGGCCATTCCTCTGTCAGTCCACCAGAGGGAGGCTGGGAGTATTTTCACTTTCACTTTCACACCATTGAAAAAAAGGGGTTGTGGCAGCATCGTAACTACGAATTTTCGTAAGTTGAGTAAATCGTAAGTCGATGGCCCCCTGTGCTTTTGTATAAACGCTTCAGAGAGTGGTAACCTTAATTTATCGTTCTCCATTTTGTTTTTTGTAAGTTGAGTAAATCGTAAGTTGATGGCCCCCCTGTGCTTTTGTATAAACGCTTCAGAGAGTGGTAACCTTAATTT